>OZ021721.1:125119664-125272164 GCA_963978545.1 Linyphia triangularis
GGATTTTGTTTTGTTTTCGTTTGTTCGATGGTGTTCCGCTTCCGATACTTTGGTGATATCAAGGGATTTAGGAATCATGCAGTTTAAAATGTTTATGTTTAGTTTTGTTAGGTTATTACTAAAGATAAAATTGTTGTTAACACTTGAAGAAAAAGTAATTCAAAAGTAACTTTCTCTCTATCTACATAGCTATATTATGGTTTGTTTAACTCTTTTTGTTTCTTAGACTAATTTATTTGTCTTTAGTGAAAAGATTAATTTATCTGTCGATAGGGCAATTCTACCATAATTTTAACTTTTAGGTAAGGGTAACAAACTAACATAAAGTAAGTTGTATGTAAATGCTTATCAACGTTTCAAGATTATTAAAAAAAAATAGTCAGCAGTAAGGAATTTTATTAAACCGACTAAAGATGTTGAGTTATTGTGTCTAATTTTCCTTACGATGTTTAAATTCTATAAAATTATATATTATTTTCAAACTTGCAAATATTACGCTTAATATTGATGACCAAATTATACTAAGATATGACATACTTACAATAAACAGTATTGTAAAAGGATTTTTTCTGTTAGCTTTGCTGAAATGTCACATTTTAATAATTTTTTGTATTTTACGTTAATTTTTGTAACTATACAAACCTATGGAAAATCTGTTGAATGTACAATAATTTTTAAATATACATGCTGGACATCCAGAAAAGATATTACTTATATCAGCAGACACATTTGAAACCATTTACTGAAAGTTTTATTGTCAGGGACTGTAAGGATAACACAGGGACTGTTGCAATTGAAAAGTAATTATAAATTTAGAATTAAAGATTCAGATTAAGTGTATTGTAAAAGCAATGTTTCATTCTTAAATTAGCTGTTGAAATTGTCACAAATTTTTTTTTGATTTTGGCTGCAGTAGATCCTTAATTCTAGATTAGAATTCTATTTTTTTTTTTGCTGGTAGGTTGAGGCAGTCTTCTGTTGCGAGCATTGCATATACTGGAAGGTAAAACTACATCTGCTTATAATTTTTCTACAATTCCTGGATACAATGAATTGTCAGAACATATAGCAACCCAGTCCTCTTTTATAACTTTATCAGGTTTTCCAGATTCTTGCTTAGTTGAGGTGTTGGAACCACCATTTTGTGGTCTATCTCTTTGTGAGAAGAGGCTTTTTCCTATGAGAGGTTGGGATGCTGGTATAGTTCTGCTGAAATTGGTTTACTAATGTTTGCACTATACTCCTTCACAAGCAAACTTTTTGTCTAACTTCTCTGTTACATCTTGATGTATGTGATGTACCAGGAATAGCTAAGGCATCACCTGATTTCAAACTGATCTCCATTGGTCAGTCTAAAAATAAGGAAAAGCCATTTATTTGTGAGCAAAATATTTTTTTAAAAATAAGATGCAAAGCACCCTGGTAAAAAAACATTAAGATTTTGTGTTTGAAAGAATACAGCATCAATTGGTTAACATTTTATGTTAATAACTTTAAATTTTCTAGATAACAATTAAAAGCAAACCATAAAAAGTTTGTTATGCAAAACACTAAGGAAAATTATCATGTATTCTAGGCTTTCACTATGTTAGGTCTAGCTCTAACCACATTGTACTTGATTTTTTTTTTTTACACTTTTCACCTTCTTTAAACCATACAGCATAAAAAGTTTCAACTTACCTATAATAGTTTCTCAATATGCCTTGGTGACGGTAAGCCGACCAATAAAGCCACTCGGCTGTGTATCCATGTTAGTTGAGCCTGCTCTTCCCAAAGCAGCATCATGGGATAAAATAGCTGCTGATGACTCAAATGTGAGTTTTCTACAGACCAGTTCTTATGATTAAATAGGCACTGTAGCTTTATCTAGTGTCTCTCTTCATTATTTTAGCATGAGGGATGGTGAGGATATCCAAAATCCAGGGACAAAGTTTAAAAAAGAGAAAATAATATTGAAGTTTCCATAAACCTGCCCTTTTTTAAGTATTTATGTTTAAAAAAAATGTAAATTCAATTACAAATAAAAAATAAATATGATTTACATGAAACAAATTTATCAGTTTCGACTCCAAACTTAAAAATTGCCATTAGGGATAAGGGACGGTAAGGAATTTTCTGCAACATTTTTTATTCTAAAAAAAATTTACATTAGTTTTTTTTTAATAGAGTTTCACAACAATTAGCTTTACAGTTTAAGAAAAAGAAAAAAAGCATACAATATTCTAAAAGTTATGCCTCAAGGACTTAAAAGTCAAAATTTTGGTAGCATTGCCATTTCTATTTCTTCAACCATTAACATTTATTTGGTTCATTTATTAACTAAATTATGGGTTGATACATCTCCTTTAACTTCTATCCGAAAATTATAAAAAGATTCCAATTGTTTTGTTAGGCTTATACTTTTTTATGGAATACTTTTCTTTCTTTCACTAATTTTTCATTACTAATAATAATAGCGAAAAAAAATTTCTTAAAAAGAATGATGTTGATAAAATACATTTGATATTGAAATTTTTTTCCTAGTACACAAATAACAGTTTATTGAGTGTTTGTTTTGAATTAAATAAAGTAGAGTATCAATTATCCAAAACAATTGGGGATTGGGACATGGGCGCAGGAAGTATTATTTGTAGGGGTGGGGTTTAAATAAATATTGCAATTAAAGACTATTGAACAATAAGTTTTTATATTAATCTAATATATATATTAGTATTTTATAATTTTTCAAAATTATTAAACTTAAATTATAATATACATTTTAAATTTGTTTCTAAAATAAAGGTTTTGTGTTTATAAATATGATTTTGAACAATTTATCACCATTACCAAGAGCAATATTCTATGCATTATGTAATAAACAACTACCATTATATTATACTGTATACATTGAATTTAAAAAATAGTATCTCTAAATAAAATATTAAAATTACAATTTGAATGTTCACATATGTAGCAACAATTATTTATTTACTTAGTTTAAATTATTTTCAGAAGGTACATTAATAGTTATTTAAACATTAATTATTCTAGCTGTGTCAAATTTTATTTATAAATATGTATTCAAGTAATTAGAAAGGATTTTTTAAAAAAACTCGGTTTAAACAAAAAAAAAAATTATTTGTTGTTTTTTTTCCAACTCTGTTACATAATGCAATACTACATTAAAGTAAGACTAAAGTTTTTAAAAAGAAGTACAAAATTTTGGATTTGCCGACTAGAGCGATTTTTGCTGATCGGCATTCGAATAATCGATTCTCTACTGTAATGTTGAGATTAATTCAAGAGTGGATTGGCGTAAATTATTTAATAGTATTGATTTTTTAACCAAATTAAAGGGATTCTAATGTTTAATAGCTATTAGAGTGCTTTTTCTAATATTTTTTACATACTTCTAATTTTCTTATGGCTAGTTTTCATAAAAATAACTAAATTTTTGGATTTCGATATACTGATGGCTTAAATTTTAATTGGAAGAAATTGACAATTAAAAGAAACATTAATCCTGTGTAGCTCATATTGGGGGAAAAAACTAAGTACAATATTCAACGTGGTTATTTAGATTTATAAGTCAAAGATAAACGAATAAAAATAGGTATTGATAACAAAAAAATATCAGGTTTTATATTTCAAGCTATAGCTCTTACTAATGTATAGAAATATCTAAATTATTGTATTAGAATATTTTTACTTGCAATTTTTTAAAGAAAAATTGCAATAATAAAATTTTATTCATAAAATTTTGCAGCATTTTTATAGATAATTTAAGTAAAAATAGTTTTGCTAAAAATTTTTTTAATTTTAATACTAGTTTAAATATTAGTGTTTTACAGCTGGGAGACATTGAAGCTTCTATGAGGGGTTCCACTAGATGAAAAGCTATCTTCTACTGTTAAATAGAAGAAATGTATGGCTGGCTGTTGAGGTGATGCTTGTCATTTCTCTGATTGCATTTTTCAATTTTTGGTGAGCATGTGATTTTTCTTCGAAATTGTAATTTTATTTGTAATATTGAATTCTTTGTTTAAATAAGAATACTTTAAGTTTCAGGGAATGTTTTTTATTTGTACTCCTGTGGTTCCTTAACCTCTTGTGATTAAATTATGAAAATAATTAAATAGGTAACTACAAATTAAAAGTGTAAAGTGGTTTGGTAATTTTGTGCTTAAATTTTCTACTTGTATGTCATAAGAGATAAGAGTTAAACTCGACCACTGACAATTCAATTTTAAATGAGACTCATCCTTTCTTGCCATGACAAACAGCCTTTTAAATAGTTCAACTCCTGAATTTCCTGCTTATGGTAGACTTTGACATTGAATATTTTTCAAAAGCTTTGTAAATTGATAGGCCTTACTTTATGGCATTTAAAGCTAACTCTATACCTGAGAGAATGTCTAATATTTTACAGTTATCAATTTTCTTTTCTCGATCCGACTCATTACAGAAAAAAATAATAATAGCATAAGAACACCTTTAAAAAAGGCTTTCATAAAATTATTTATTTCATAAAAGCAAAGTGTAATTCATTGCCAAAACCAAAGAAATATTTTGTTTGTACAAATCATGACAAACTGATAAAAAAATATGCACTTGATTGCTCAAAGTTAATCTAATCACCCAGACAAAGTTTTATGAGCTTCTATCTTCCTTGTCGAATAAGATTAGTAATTAAAAAAGTGCTTAATTTAGGATTTACTTTTGTGTGGCAACATGTATATGTGCAAGACATTAACTTGTAAATAAACATTTACTTTTTTTGCCATTACATTAACTTGTAACTAATAACTTTGTACTTGTAGCGGGGATGAAATGGATATGAAATATGCCTCATAATTATTACCTTTATTATACAATAATGATATTAAATTCTGAGTATAAGCAAATGTCTGCCTTTAACCTTATCAGTTTTTGAACTTGAAACCATTAATATGTCATGAGGGCAATACTTTACCAAATCATCATGGCGACTGTTCTAAATTAGTTAATAGTATTGTAAAAATGTGAGAGTGTCTTAGTAACTGCAAAAGAAATTGCCCTAAACAAGTAATTTCTTGTTAGCTTGATCACATCTCTGTATTTGTTTCATCCCTTAATTTTGGCTCATATCCATGCAATTTTTAATGCAAAAATTTAGGTTAAAATCAAACCTAAATTTTGAATAACATATTTCTTTAGATCTGCAAATTTTTTTTAATGTTTTTCAAATTCCCATGCATATATCTATGTTATGTACACATGTAAAAATAATTTCTTTTGTTATTTCTTTAAAAAGGAAAACTTGTATATTTCTGAATGGTGTATGAGTTTAAGTATGTCAGCCGTTCTTCGTGCTACGAATAGCAAGCAAACTTCTAACAAGTTTGGATATGAAATGGTTTGCAATGAAAATAGTCAACAGCAGAAATTAGGTAAATGCATTTTGTTTGTATAGGTTTATCCAACCTTCTAATACATGTCGTAGTCATTTTATATATCATCACCGTTGTATTCTAATTAAATTGTAGCAAAATTTAAAAATTGAATAATTTTCACAGCCAATTTGTTCATGCCTGTTACAAGTTCTATTGCATGTATGTTTATTCACTGCATATAATATTTAAAATAAAAAAAAAAATTTAAATCATTCGATATCCTAAAATTAGGCGAGTTACATTAATCTTAAGATTAGCAATAGTATTTTTAAAGAGGATTTTGCTTTAGGAGGTTATGAATCTTAGAGGAGTTGGGGTAGAAATAGGATTTTTTTCATGAATAAATAGAAGTATCGTTTCCCTACAGTATTTAAATATGGCATTTGAAAATACTCATAACTTTTCCAAACTTGAATATTCAAAATATAATATATTTTTCCTTATTTTTTGCATTTTCAGAATTAGGACTTACATGGCTACACATAATACCAATAAGAGAGAGGAGGGGTTTCTTTGTTACACTAATTCAAAATTTTCAACTATGTATAGGACTTGGAGAATTATTAGCATTGTACACAGATAATTATCCCAAATTGAAAATCGAAAGCAAATTACATTTGGAAAGTTAGTGCTGAACATTACCTACTATTATGTTGACACTAAATATATTGGGGCTATAATTTTATTACCTTAAGAAAAAAAATTCACTATCACGATCTCGTGAAATTAGTTAATATTCATTGTTGGTTAAAATAATTACTTACTTAAATTTATTACTTGAAGATTATCATCTTTGTATGTTAATAAAAATAATGCATAAGAGACATAATTTATCTTCAAAGTTAAAAAAAATTAGTTATGTAACATGTGTCATCAAAATCGTTGGTTTTCAGAACCACGACATCCCATTGTCAGAAAATGTGAAACATGAGATGAATGTAGCAGATTTTTCTGCAGCCTGGAAATTATTTTAGAATACAGATTAATAGTCTTCGAGTCTGATTTGTAAAAACAGAAAGAAAATAAACGCGTTTGTGAGCGACCTTTTCCTTTAATCCCTCTTCCATCAAAAAGATAAAAAAAAAAAGTAGTTTATGGCGTTAACAGGAACACCATCTAAAAGTGTTTGAAGCCATTGCGCATGCGCCGTTTTGTTATAAAAGTAAGGCCCTTGCCTATCAGTGTCTTGAGTCTCAGTGTTTGTGTTGTTTAATGAATGTTTTTTGGTTTTCATGGTTTAACACTTAGAAATTAGATTCTGCTGGCAGTATTCTGCCGAAGTGTTGTGATGTGCCGCAGATAGAAGTTATTGTTTTCTTTACAGTTCCTGCGCACTATCAGTGAGCTGTTCATATCTTTTTTCTTTGCCAACTATCCCTCCCTCCTTGGGTTTAGCTTGCCAATGTCTGTTTAGCACTTAGTATTGTTATGAATTTTCTACAGAGGCAATGATGGCGCAGTTTTTACTGGATAGAAATATTTATTCTCTCTTCAAGAGCTTACAAAAGTTATTCAAAGAACAGTGCAATCACTACCAAGTTTCAGTACAAGCTTCAATAAAAACAACTCTGAATTCAGCGATAATTCAGGTCAGGCATATTCAAAGCGTCCAGCTTTCATCGAAATCCGAAGTCAAACAGTCCATTGATTTTAGTTCACTTTCTCGAAACATCCAGCCAATTCATCGAAAAAAGAAACATCTCTAAATTTCCCGAATGCTTTAGGTGTTGCCACCTTTTTCTAACCTGTATTATCGCTGTTAATAAATAAAATCAATTACAATAGAATTTTAAAATAATACATCACTATTTACAACTATGTACAGAAAATTTGTGCAACAGTAACTTAATAAACATCAATGCTTTAAAAACAATGGAAATTAAAATCAATGGAATTAAAAATATGGCAGATTGACAAAAACTTGATGGTAGGCTTGGGCGATATTGCAATTTCAATATTGCAATATATCACTGTCAAATATCCTGGAAAAGCATTATATCAATATTAACTATGTATTTCATACACAGTTAAAGTAAATCCTTGTTCTTGCAATATCAAACTACTCGCAACTAGATGTCTCTTTTTTTGTAGCCCTCCACAGTATGTTTTTAAACAGACAAAATATTTTACTACACAAGGTTCACATTTACTTTTCTTAATTAAGTTAAAAATTAAAATAAATATCTACTTTTATTTTTTTTCATTCACACAATTATAACATTTGATATTGTGATAAGGACACACACATTTTAATAATTTAAAACAGTGCTGCTTTATTTCTCTTGGAGTTGAGTAATTTTGCTTATTAATTGAATTTTTTATCTTATTCTTCCACTAACAATATAATTTTCAAAGCAAAAAAATGGTAGTATAATCAGAGTAAGATTTGAAATAGCAGAAGTATATTTTTGCACATTTTTTTACCAGTTTTTTTAATCATACTGGTTAAGTATCTTAAATATTTTGTTCCCAAAATTCTTATAATAGTATATAATTGAATTGATTATTTAAGAAACATTGAATCAATTGAGAGTATTTTGTGAAAACAAAGAAAAACTGTTCAAGAATAGTAGGGTTTCATGTATAAACTAAAACTTTTAGGACCACTATTGGTGTGCAAGCACCACTTTAACACAATTACTTAATAATTGATTATATAATAGAATGTTCTAAAAATCAAAGCTATTTGGATTTATTTAAGGAAAAAAAATAGATTTTTTTTCTGCTGGTGTATTATAGATTTCTTTTTCCTGCTTTGGCACTCTTCTAATGCACTGGTCCAAGCATTATCAATTTATTTAATTTTTCTTAAAAGTAGTTCAGTTACATCACTCAGTATAATTTTATATTTAAAACAATTTTTTAACTGTGCCTAAATTTTTGTTCTGATATTTTAGATTTTTTAACTTTGCATGAGTGCTTCAAAATTTGATTTGCTTTATTTTTTTTATGTTGTATTGAGTATTTCAAAAAAATATGTTTGTTTACTTTTTCTCAACCTTTAGGCTAAGAATTTAAAATGGTAATTTTCTGGCAAGTTTTGGTCTTGTGTAATCTTCATTCATTTGATAATTCTCACACAACCATCTATCAAGAGCTTTTAATTAAAAGACCATTAGTTTTTTAAAGATCTTATATATTATTTTTATTTGAAATTTTATTGATTTTGTAGTATATATATTTGTTATTTTCTTTTCTTTGTATTTTATTTTTTTGTCAATAAATTTGATTTTGGCATAAGAAAATAGTTGCTTTTGTTTTGTATTTTGTGTGTGATATTTTTTCTTGATATTATTTTCCGACAAATTTTGAACTAAATTTTGCACTTCTTCCTCCACTATTTAAATGTCGGTTAGGGTAACTAAAATTTATATTGATTAGGCATACAGCTATACATTTATCATACTATATGTAATCTCTTTATAATGAATAAACACATTTCAAATTTTATTTTGGTATAGCTTTTGTGTTTCATCCTGTCAAGTAATATTTTTTTACAAATATAATTTCTTAACCCCTTACCTGTGGAATATATTTGAAAACGCCTCTGTGTTGCCTGTTCGGAGTTTTCAAGCAAGTTCGGAGCAAGGGGTTAAAACATTTAAATGTTGATTGGTAATTACCGTTGTCTTAATAAAAGTTATGAATGGGGTGAAGGGCCTCTGCTTCGTCAAGTCAAAAGGGAAAAAGTGTGCTACCAAACAAAAGTGAAAATCATTAATATACAACAAAAGACTGCTTATAAATAGGAAAAAAATTCCCCATGTTAATTTCAGTTTAAACAAAAATGTTTATATTAACTATTTAACGAATCAAACATCATACAAAATAATAAACTATTAGAACCCCTTTAACCAGCTGGTACTTTAGTATAGCATATGAATCGAATTTAAGTTTGAAACCAACTGAGATGCAGGATTTCAAAATTATAAACTTTTTGTTCAATATACTAATTTAGGGTGGCTACAGAACCTGGAATTCAGGGAATTTTACTCTTCTGGAAAAATCAGGGAAATGTCGGGGAATTTCGTAAAATTACCCATTAATCAGGGAATTTTGAAATTTTTGAGTTTCCCTTCTTGCATGCCCCGTGCGGATATCTACCTCGGCTCGCGACACATGAAGTGAATGCTGTGATGTCATTGCATTGAATACAGTTTATATTTCATGTACTTTTTTAAGTCCATCTAAAAAGCCCTCAGTATCTGGCTACTTGGCCAATTTGGGAGAAAGACGATTCCGAACTTTTTCTACTCTCAGCAAGTAAGCCAAACCATCGATATCCCACCCACAACTGCCTGTTGATGTTCCGCTTTTTCTTTTCTTTCTTTTTTTATTATCTAGGATTATTATTATGCCTGGAACAATTATTTCTGATGATCCTATAACTTAGAAGTGCGGCTATTATGCTATGAACAGTAAACAGCATGTGACATATATTAAAGAAAATTACATGTTTTATTTGTGTTATTTTTTAAATTAAAAAGAAAAGTATTGTACTGATTTTGCTTTACCTTGAAGTTAGCAAGTATGGCTGTAGTTGGTGAATTTTGTATTTTTTAATTAATGTTTTCCATTCTTTTTCATGCTCTAGCTCTAAAGATGTTTGTTTTGATTTTTACCATGAATTTATTATGGCGCAATTATAGTCTGACTATTTAGAATTAAATTTACTGATTAAATTTTTGTTCTTTTAAATTTTCATTATTTGGTTTTTTGAATTATAGCGCACCATCAATAAATTTTGGAAGAATAATCTTCTGGAAATCAGAGAAATGTCAGGGAATTTATTTCTAAAATTCTGTAGCCACCCTGTAATTTTTTAAATATGCAGTAAAAGTAAAAGGTATTTGAATTACATGGTTCAAAATTCAATGGATTTAAATCAAAATTAGATTTTCAAATTGATAGTAAGGTAATTTAGGACCTTTTGTAAATTTCAATTCCAAAGTTCTAAGACTTCTCTTTTTAATTAATAAAAAATTTAATTATTGTAAACCAACAACTAAAATTGCCAATTTCAGATAAATTGCCAATTGCTTGTTTAATGAAATACTTTGTTAGGTCTAGATGTATAAATATGTTTTTCTATTATAACTAGTCGCATGCTTTTATGTACTATAACCTTCAGATTTTTAGGAATCCTTTTCAAATTTTTAAGGTCATATCAACCTCCCGACTTCCATATATTAGTTGAATAGGTAGGTAAGTCATATTGATAGAAATACTCCATCTGTAGACTAAAATTAATAACTTGTTTTAAAAATTACATTGTGAACTGGAAAACTGTTTTAAAATTGAAATCAAAACAAATTGCTTGGTAATATTGAAATAATAGAAAATATATATTAAAAAAAGTTATAATTTCAACTGGTGTGCTTAATTAGATATATTCTTATATTTGCCTCCATTACATTGGAGTGTATTTTTTAAATTTTCACAAACGTATTGTGTATTATGGAAACAAGGCCAAAGGATTCTATCAATAGATATAGTACTTACCTACTTAAGTTGCTTATAAAATTAGAATATTAAAATCTACAAGCTTTTAGACATTTGATATCGCATCATTTCTAGCCACAACTTTTATTAATTTTTTTTGTGGATTTTGATATTATTGAAATATCATGCATATTTGTTACCAGTGAACTTGTCATGGAAATTATAAATTTTACTTTGATTAAAATTATTCAATCGCATTAATATCTTAGAATAAATAAGTTTTAAATTGAAGTAATAAAAAATGGGTCTATGTACTAGAGTACTTGTTTTTAAATACTTATAACTTAAGAAACAAAAATATTATAATTGAGCAGCAATTCTTCCAAGAGTAATTCGATGCTCAAATAGGCAAATTCCTTGCAAAAATAATGCAAAAGTTTTATTTTGATCTTGATACATTTTATGCAGGTTTATTAAAATTGGATTGGAACTTATTCTTTTTACTTCTATGAGGTTACACTATTAAATGTAACAGTACTTCTCCATACAATTCTTTAACAACAATTCTTCAACAAGTTTATAACATTTAAGTGTCTCAAAAACCTGACACGAAAAGAATAATTTTAATATATGTTTTGCCTCAAACATCTCAGTGTGGCTATAGCCAGTGGTTTATAAGTTTTTAAACAACTGTTCTAATTTCGGAAATTATTATAAATGTTATTTTTAAGCTAACATTAACTTCTTTTAATAATATTTTTTTATCCTTGTAATGCACTTTGAGATGGCACACACATATTATTAAAGCAAGTGTAATATATACTTATTTTTAAAACCTGTTTGTGATATGTATTCAATAAAATGTCAATGTTATGATTGGTAAAATTTTCAAAAAATGAAACGCTAATTGATTTTTAAAAAATTGAAACTCACACTCAATTTCTGGAAGCTGTTGTAAATAAAATATTACTAGTTATTTGATATCTTACATTAGACAATTAACACTTTTTCAAATATAAACTAATAGGGAATTAGGCTAGGTGAACTAATTACAGTTTTCATTTGTATTAGAATATGACTGGTGCAGTGTAAATAACACAAGAATTTGTGGTTGATTGGGGCTGATTCTTTCTCTTCTTGTTTTCGGCATCAGCCATTAAGTTCATTCATCGTTATTACAGTGACTTAGTATTCACTTTCTCTCTTCATAATTTTAATGTATCTTTAATTTGTCCAAGTAAGTATTGCCACTAGTATATAATTATTACAAAAGCGTTTATTCTATACTTTTGTCGCCGACCAAATGGCATAGTGGTTAGCGTGCTAGCTTCTAGACCGCGAGGTTGCGGGTTCGAGTCCCGTGTTAGGCATGGGTGTTTGTAAATGTATGTTGGCTTGTCTAATGACGAATGTTTCAGCGCATTATAGCCCTCGTGTTGCTGACGGCGCAAGATAATCTGAGTACAACCAACCAATCTATACTTTAGTCCTGCGACATTCAATGAACCACAAGCCAATGAGTTAAGGGTAAGAAAATGTACAGTCACATTGCTGGGGAAACAGTTTTAAGGTAGTGGAATAGCTTAAGGTGTAGTGGAACAGTAGAGAGCTGTATAATAAGGTGGGCCGGGGAAAAAATGAATTTTGGAAATCCAAAAAGTATTAGTGCGGAAAGGTTTGTCTTTTGACATCAATAGTAGGCGTGGAAAATCTTACCAAAGTAAAAAATATGTATCTTCTGGTGCCACAACGAGCGTAAAGTTTTGAAAAAAAAAGTCAAAATCGATAGTAGTAGATCGGTTAATTTTAAGGATTTAAAAATTTTTGAAAATGGAAACGTCATAGTGTGAAAAATGTCGGTCTAAAATACTGTAATAAGTGCAAAAAATTTCAGTTCGATAAAGTAATAACCACAAGAGCTGTGAATTTACTTAAAATATTGATATAAAGAGCAGATTTTCATTCAAGCGTGAATTCTCAGCCTGTAGTAGCGAGAAATCACGGCTTATACCTGCAAGTTAACATACTTTTCTTTGACCAGAAAAGTATTCGCAAGCAGGGCCTTATTTCCCGTTATGCCCACCAGACTCGGCTTAGGACCCCCCCCCCCCCCCCAAATAAAATTATTTTGTAACCATCAATAAGTACACTTGATCAATGCCATACAATATTAGAATATTTTTATAACTCATTAGTTATTACAATATTAATATCTTGGTAATAATTTAATCAAGACGGTATTCAAAACTGTCGTTAATATTTAAATAACACCAACAGTCGTCAGGGACGAAGGGGGGGGGGGGCATCTACCCTGTTGTGCCTATAGTAATCAGTTTAGAATAAGAACTCCCTTCGCACAATGGTTATTGGATTCGTAGATGTTTTGGCAACAAAAAGGGTACTTTAGGAAATGGCTAGAAAACCAAATGAAACTGCACGTCTGACATCTGTTAAAAGGCATGGATCGCCCCTTGCATTTTTTACAAATGAGGCCTCATCCAACTCCACAAACCCATCCGATAGAAACACTGATATTAAAAGTAATGACATATTTCAGGAGACTTATTCATTCGACTTCAAAAGAGGTCACTTTGCAAATGTGGTTCAGTCTACAAATATTGGCAATTACACGGTATAGATTCGGAGTGCCAAACAGAGCTTCAGCTGCAATCGCATCAGCTGTGCTAGAAGACTTTGGACAAGAGAATTAAATTTCTTGTAAAGATAATTAAATGTCAACCCCAAACTTTTGAGTCGCAGGGTATGTATATACTTTGTTGGCCGCTAGATACCACTCGTAAGTTTTGAAGTAGTACTATCTTCTCCCCGTACTCCATGATGTGGTAAATAAAATTGTTGAGAACCTACTTTAAAGCAACGTCTTTCTTCTTACATAGCAGATTTTGTTCAATTTCATTGATCAATTTAACCTTTTGAGTTAAACTAAGCTTATGCAACTTACGTTTTAACATTATTCAAAGCCAACATAAACCAACACCATTGACTCACATTTCATATCTGGTTGGTTGGCTTGTGCGCTCAACGACCTATTCTTGTGCACAATAACGACTAATCAGGCCGGGACCTACAGCTTAACGTGGATTCCGACCCACAACGATCATCTATGCCTAACCTGAGTTTCGAACGCAGCACCTTTGTCATGCGAAGCCAGAGCTCTAACCCCACAACCATCAGGTAGGCACTTCAAATCTGGAATGGAATATAAAGGCAAAAACCCCTTTACTTTCTGTACTCGTCAATGCAAAAGGGTTTTTCCTGGGTAACAAGTTAAATTGTAAAACACGATGTAAAGAGAAAAAAAAATCTTTTTTTTTCCCCTCTTTTTTTGTGTAGGTCTTTTTGTGTTTGTAATAATAACAAAATTTTCATAAAAAAAATTCGACTTAAAAAATGTACACTTCGAGATATGAAGATAATTTAGTGTTGAAAAACATTACATTGTCTCGGGACCTAATGAACAGGGATTCCACAGACGACAAAAAAATCGACTATTTTCAAAACAAGGCTACTATGGTGACTTTTTTCGCCAACATTGGCCTAAAAGCTACCTTTTCAGCTAAATTTTTACTTTTCGAAATATTCGGCTGCTATTTTTGGAAAACATCGTATTTTTATTTACAAGTACAAACACGGGAGAAACGTAAGTTTGGTCATGTCGTCAAAAGTTGGCGGTCTTTGTTCCTTAGGTCTGTGGCTTCCATCAATGATGTCGTACTTATAGAGATTGATTGAATCTGAAGTGAAGAGGATTGAACGTTTTTCTTCAAGAGAACTTCTTTTGCTTTCTGCTTTTATAAAAACGTTATGTTTTCTGCCAATAAAAACATTAATATAACGTTTGTGATGCATATTTCAGAAGTTGCATAAAGCACATTCGGATCAAACCGATTCAATTTCCCAGAAACATCTTATGTCCCAGAACTTCTTAATTCTAGAAACAGTATTCAAAATACACCCTATGTTACGTTGGTTGGTTTATACGTCTGACGACCGTGTTTCGTGCACAATAACTGCTAATCAGGCCAGGACCTACAGTTTAACGTGGATTCCGAAACGCAATGTGCATTCATGCATAACCCATGATTACAGTGGCGGCCCGTGATCGAAAACGCTTGTGTAGCCGGAAATTATGCGTTCCCCCACACCACACACTTTTCACAGTCATTTATCAACGCTTAGTCTTTAATCTTAATAATCTTTAATACTCAAACTCAAATCAAAGTTTCCTTTCAATTTTTATAAAATGAATAAGACGAGAAAGAAAACACTTATTTTTTTAAAGCAAAATCAATCCTCCTTTCTTTTAAACTTACGAATCAGTCAATGATGTCATCATAAAATGGCGTTGTTTTGGTAACACACTCACCCCACCCATGCAGATTCTCATATGCTGAGCCAATCAGCTCATCGAATTCTCAAGGGCAGCCGAAGTTAGAAATAATACTTGATCGGCAGCACAGCTATTACATTGCGTAGAGGGAGGGTTCTATTGCTTTCCATTGGTTACCATGGTAACATGGCTGCCCGAAACACGCTTCAGGAAACACGGCTGCTGTGCTCGGAGGAAGATCATTTGATTGGAAGCGGGGTTTTTCTCGTGAATTATTCAGGCAAGTAGATGGCCGTTGTAAAATAAATAATTTTAGTTTTGAAGTAATAAATTTAGATGCAGCCCGGCTATACTGGCTGTAGTGCACGAGCCGTCACTGCATGATTAGAATCCGGCCTTTCTATTTCATGTGAGGCCAGAGCTACAACCAAACAGCCATTATGTATGCCACTATGTTACAAGTCAACATTCTGATCATTTTTAGATGGAGACTCGGATTTCACTTCCGGTCGATGATTTATATTAGATTAGATTAGATTGAAAAGAGGTGGCAAAGCCATGCGTACTTAGACCTGTTGGCCCATTGTACCTCTCTAAAATCTTACTAATAATAAGAAGACTACCTATGGCATGTTAAACAAGGCTGGGCAACAAGATAAGGCCAAACAGTCTGAAAGGAGAACATTACAAAAGTCATTAGACTCGATGTCGATAACTCCACAGGTTTTAAACCTAATACCCATGAAAGATTGGCATTTGCCAAAGACTTGCTCAACTGTTTCAGCTGAGTTTCCACAGCTCTTGCATTGGTTATTTTCAACAACTTTCATTGTTTTAAGATGGTTCCTAAGACAGTGACCGGTTAGCAAACCAATCACGGTTCTACAGGATTTCCTGTCCAGTACCAATATAAATCTTTGTGTTTAGCTTGAGCTTCCTTTTAAAAAGTATTTGGATTGTTTCATCCCCCGAGATTTCTTCCATGCTAGATCAATTTCTGTATTAAGACTTGATCTAATTGATCCTCTGATCTTGGTACTGGGACAAATGGTGGTGGCCCAAGAGGTTTGTTAGAGGATTCAAGCTTGGCCAGTTCATCAGCATGTTCATTACCAAGAATCCCACGATGTCCAGGAACCCAAAACAACGTAACTTTGTTATTCCTGCCTACCTCATTCAGAGCAAGTTTACAGCGTCGTTCTAGCGTCGGTCCTACACTTGTGCAATACTTATATGCAATGCACGTGTGCAACACATCCAGATATTACCTATTTGCAATACATTCATGTTATACTAATGTGCAATACGCAAGTGCAAGTACATGCAATAGTACATATAAACAATATAGCCTCTGTAAAAGCTTTTTCTACAACGTAATACAAAATTTCAATTTATCTACTGAACAGCTATGTAGCACAATAATATTGCTAAGAGAAAAATAATCTTCGCATACAATTATTTCTCATCAAATTTCGACAATCGATTGCATTATTTTGCATGAAACAATCAATTCTATCGATAGTTTGCCTTATTCCGATACTATCGTTTTTTCACTCGTTTGTTCATCTGAGCAATCGTTTGAACTATAGATATTAAAATAATCGATGTTCAAGGAACACTTGATACAGGGCCTGACCATGACAAGTTGGGACCCAAGGCCAGCACACTTTCAGGGGCTTCTTTTTCATAAGCGAGATTTGTTGGAAATTTGCTTGACACAAAGTCAAATGAAATAAGTTGATAAATTAATGTTAATTTTGTTTTCTAACAGTTTTTTTTTTTTTTTATCTATAATAATTAAACAAGCTGTGTGTCTGTCTGTGGCTCTATGGATCTATAGAAACCTACTTAAAATTAGAGTAGAGTCCTGAAATTTTCAGCATAAGTAGTTTTGGCTTTTTAATTTTAAGTATCACAAACAGAATGTCAAAATTTTAATTAGTTCTTTTTTAATTAATTAATAAATATATGTTACAAAACGATTTCTAAAAGGGCTACAGCTCTGAAATTTTCAACAAAAGTAGTTTTGGCCTTCTAATTGGACTTTTGAAAAACAGTATTTTCAATTTTCATTTAGTTTCTTTTTAATTAATTAATTAATTAATATTTTTCAAAACGATATCTAATAGGGCTACCGCTCTAAAATTTTTAACGTAAGTAGTTTTGACCTTCTAATTGGACTTTAGAAAAACAGAATTTTAAATTGTTGTTCAGTTGGTTATTAATTAGTTTTTTTATATAATTAATAGATATATTACAAAACGACTTCAAATAGGGCTACAGCTTTAAAATTTTCGACATAAACAGTTGTGGCCTTTTAATTGGATTTTTGAAAAACAGAATTTAAATTTTTTTTTTAAATTTTTTTTTTTAATTAATTAACAAATATTTTACAAAACGATTTGTAATTGGGCTTCATTTCTGAGATTTCACAAGAAGTTTTGGCCATCTAATTGGACTTTTGACAAAAAGAATGTTACAATTTTAATTTATTTTTTTTATTAATATTTTCACAAAAAGCGACTTCTAATTGGCCTAGAGCTCTGAAAGTTTCAACATAGGCCGTTTTGGCCATCTAATTTTGCTTTCCACTAACACGTGTTAAAATAATCTTAAAGGGGTGCTGTATTATTGTATTAAAGGGGAATTTTTTTTCTTGACAAGGGAGAGGCTTCTAATATTAAGGCTTTATGTAGCAATTAGATTTTAGTAAGTGAAGCGAGCTTATGCTTACGCAATGAACCTTTCAGCGAGATAAGCCAGCCTATGCTTGCATAGCAATGAACCTTCCTGCGAGCGAAGCGCCAAAGACTGGGTCTTATTCACGAATGACAGATTTCCGCAACGCGAGGCCTCACAGATAGCTAAAATATTGCACATGTTAAAATTTCGTAGCGAAGCACGGGTATTTAGCTAGTCACAAATAAAGAAACAAATTTCAAACAATCAAATTTATAGATCAAAAGAGGAAAATTTTGTTTTATATAGCATTGCATTTCACTATCACATAGTATAGTAACATCCATGACAACAATATCTGCAGCATTATTCATAATTTCAGAGTGAATATTCGAAGAGTTCGAAAAGCTGATCCCACAATAAATTCGTCAAGACTTTCATTAAATTTTTTTCTCTATCTCTCAAGAAATCTTGTTTTTAAATCCTTTATATTAACTTCGACTTTGTGCGTTTGTTGATGGGAGCGGAATTTGCGGCTGCTTATTAAACCCTCTTACCCCCATCCAATCAGGTTTAAACTTGGCAGATAGGTTCGATGTCGATGACAATGCATTCTGTCAAATTTTGGGGCTGTTACTGTCACTAAAAGGTCGCTTTTACGGAATATTAACAAACCAACTTGGCGTCATCCAATCGCATTAAAATAGCATTGAACCGTTCATTGTTGAAAATCTTTCTTGTTAGCAAATTTTTTTAGTAAATAAATAATAAAATAACTTTAATCATTAAAAATAAATTATACTCCTATGTGAGAGCATAAATTCATATTCATTTTTAATAAACAAATTTTGAAACGTAGTTTGCCACACATTTTGCTGATAGAAATGTTTTTGATATCGGCGCTGTGTTAATGAATACAAAAATTTACAATGCATATAGGATATTTTAAAAACTATATTTTTATGGGTTATATTATAGAAGCTTTTAAATGATGGTTTAGTTTATTTGATTAAATACCCCACTCTGGGATACAAAACACACTTCAAGATTCATGCAAAATGATTTTTTTGTAAAAATTCTTTTATATATACAGATTATAAAAAATATTCACATAACTTTTGTGAAACAAAAGTTACAGGTTTACAGCTAATTTCGGGGCCCCCCAAAATCTTTGCCCGAGGGCCAGGTCTTGTGGGCTTAGTCGATGATCAGGGCCTGACTAGATAACTGGGTGAAGGCAAGTCTATAAAAAAAATTTACTTATCTAGCAAAAATTCCATCTAGAGATTATTTTAAAGCAGAAATTTTCAAGGGAAGCAAAAGTCGGAAAATCACTGATGTGGCTGCCCTATGCATTACGTGGAGGGAAGGCTCGATTGGATTCCATTAGTTACCATGGCAACGCATGGCAATGTCGCAGCCGAAACGCGTTTCAGGAACACATGGCTGCCGTTCGAAGGTAGATCACCTTGATTGGAACGTTTTTTTTTCCCTCGTGAATTGAGTATTGAGGCAAGAAGTTTGCTGTTCATTGTTTTTGTTTTTTTTACACTTACCGTAGAAATTGGATCTTTATTTAAGAAAGTTGTAAAAAACACTGCATTGCATAATGATAGAACCATCATGTATTTTCAACCTAGCATATTAATAATTGGTAAAAATAATTGATATTAACATTTTTATTGAAAACATACGAAATACGAATGCAAATAACAAAACAAAAAACATAATACATGTTTATCTTTTCATGTAATGAAATAAAAAATACAAATATTACGTTGCAAAATAATAGAACCAGTCACAATTAGTACCTTGTAAATTAACCTTTTTGTATTATAGCTTGAAAAATTCGATTAAGCATGCTTTCAACTAGAAATTTGAGTAAATCTGAGTTAATATTATTCCATTCTGTGGTAATCGAATTTTTCAATTCCTGAACAGTTGCATATTGCCTTTTTGCGTATACGGCTCTGATTAGGATACCCCAGGCGTTCTCTATGGGGTCAAATTAGGAGAAGAAGCTAGCAGGTTGATGACCTGTACTCCATTATCTAGGAAACATTTCCAAAACGATTTGGCAACACGAATACTTGCGTTGTTCTGTTGGAATTTCTACAATGGACCCCCAATTTTTTTCTCCAAACTGTGGCAAATTGTCTTCCATCATATCTTGGTAATCCTCTGATTTCATTCGACCAGTGGGGAAGTAAAGACTTGTTAGCCCTGCACTTCTAAAACCAACCAAAACCATAATCGATACACCCCCACACTTTCTCTTAGAGAAAATACTTTGTTCATTTCCAAGATCCCTCCAATAGTACGCCATCCGTCAGGACGATCTAGATTGCATTTTTTTATTCAGTAAAAACTATTTGAAGCCACTGTTCCTTTAAAGTCATATGTTCTTTTCCTCATTGCATTCTTTTTCGTTTGCGAAGATTTGTAAATCTCGGCTGTGTTTTCTTTTTCTTGTGCACAAGATGTTCATTCCTCCTAACCACTCTTGGTAAAGCAGACATGTGAACGTTGATGGTAAGGTCTTGTAATAGTCTGGTCAATGTTTCATCGACTTTTGACTTCTTTACAACTAATCTTTCTTGCCACATTGTTAGCTTTCGAGATTCCCATATTTCAATCCAGGGGGGGGGGGGGCAAAACAGTGCACTTTATAGGTGCCCGCCTTGTCAAGAAGGGTCCGCGATTTCTTGTTAACATAATCTTGAAAATAAAAAAATTTACTAACAATTTTTAAAATTTATAGGATCCATATTATATTACGAAACAAAAAGACAAAAGCTGCAAATGTTTCTTATGCAGACGACCCCTAAAATCAGTCTTTTTTTTATTTATTTTTTTATTTAACTTTAGATTGAGAAAAGCATTGCGTCTGCTTCTCACACTTACCCCTCTCAAAACAACACTATCCGCTATCTGAATTCCACCTTGTAAAACTCTGTGGATCATGAGGGCTGATAAGAAGCAGTTGGAATCAGTCAAAACCATACAATAGCGTTATAGCTTTGGGAAATAGGTTAATTGGCCACATATGGTGAATGTCTGCTCATTGACAAAAGACCAGACATGCCGTGGGGGTGCACCAGCAATAGTGTCCTTCAAAGTGGGCTTGCAATATACGATTGATAGGGGGTGACCTCCTACCTTTTTAAAAGAATTGTGAAATAAGCTTTCCACTTTTCTAGACAGAAAACGCCATAAACATTGCGTTAATAGGAGTGTCCAGTGTTCACTAAATAGATGTTTACATACAAGGACCAGATACTATTTTAACTTTTTGTAGGGGGCACAAAAACTCAGGTGAAATACATCGTTCAATTCATTTGTTCAAAGGACGACGGACGTGTATGAGTTCGGTTCGGAGTAATATATTTAATTTTAGAAAGAGTGTCAAGATTCAGAATTTGTACATTTAAAATTGAAATGTTTAAAAACTTTCAGAAGCTAGCTATCTATACGAAAAAAAGTAAATTGCTTAAAGATTTATTTATTTACAGTTTAAACAATTATTTTTCAAAATACCAAGTTTTCATTCATAAAAACATTCGTTATTTGGGTAAATGTTGTTTATATTATTCATTGATTCAAAAAGGAAATGATAAATTCATTACTTATACAAGTAATGCATGTCCAGAGATTTATGCATATCTAAAAAGATTATCAATTCATTGAGTATGTAATTTATATAGATTTTTTTTAATGTTTGAGAACTACTAGTTCAATTTGCAGGCAACGTTTTGAAAAATGCTTGGTCCTTTCGATTATTTTACCCTGTAAATCTGGTAAATTAAGAAATACAGTTAAAAAAAAAAAGCTGTTTGTAAGAAACATTTGGTTAAAAATTACTTTTGTTCTTTTGTTTATACTGCGTTTTTTAAAATGTACGGAAATTTTTTAAAAATACATAAATACGTAATTATTTTGAAATCCAATACAATAGTTTGTTTGAAAATTTTGCCTTGAAATAAAAATTATCTAATTATAGTTATTTAATAGGTTTTTCTAAAATATCAGTAAATTCTGTAAAATTTTAATACTCGATTAATCCGACAGCAACTTTTTAGAATGGAATTTTTATTTTAAAACTTACTTTTTTTTAAAGTATTTATATTGTTTTTATCCTCTTCTTTCTAGTTTGTCTGGAAAATACGATATTTTAGTATGCTGATTTATATGTTTTTATGTATTTCCTGGCGTATTATGTTGAATATGCACAGATCTCAAATACCAATAACAGAATTTAATTAAGACTTTAAACTGTCCAAATAAAGGTCACATATTCTAAAATGCTGTTTTCGAAAGTTTTCAAAATATCTGTTCGTTGCTTTTCTTTCTTGCAAAAAACTACCTTTTGGAAATATTTTCTGGCGTATGGGAGTTTGCCCCTTTATTTTTCTATATAAATAAACCAATAAAATAGTTTTGGAAAAATGTAACCTCTTACTAGGAATAAATGACAACCGATATGCATTTCACACGATGTTTTAAGAAACTATTTTCTTAAAAATCAGTATTCATGGGAACATCTTTAAATTTTGATTGAAACGAAAAAATTAAATCAATACATTAGATTTCTTTAATTGGTTGTAAAAAATATTAGAAGTGAACTTCAACTGTCACTCTACTGCACATTACATTTCCTTCTTTGGTTTTTAATTTTAAAATTAATTGAAATTTAAATTAATTAATTGAAAGTTTTTAAAAAAAAGGCCGTAGTATGCTTATTACTAATTATAATTAGTTATCTTCTGGTACTCCAATATTTACTTTTGCTATGTGATTGAAAATCAGGTTTTTTTATTTAGTTACTTGATGTTTATCAATAAATTAAGCTTTTGATATTTTAAATTTTAATTTCCTCCTTCCCCTCTCTTCTTTTGCTTTCTTTTGTCAACTAATTGTCATTTATAAATTTTAGGGTTTACAAACATATTTATTAGAATTTTCGATATTTTAAAATTAGTTTCCATATTTATACTTGAATTTTATAAAATATAAATTACCATCTTTAAAAATAGATGACCCCTTAAAAAGAAAGGCGGTAGTAGTTTTAATAAGGGGAAGGGTGCCCATATTGTCTTCTCTTATAATTAAAAAGTCCCTTTGACTACCCCTGGCAATGATCAGTTAAAACTGTTTCACTTACAGCGTTGCTACCCATCGCAACGTTAAATTTACTGGACCACAGTTCATAATGAATTTATGCATTTACGTCCAATTATATTTGATTTATTTTGATTAAAACAATTTCGGCAACAGGAAAGAGTTTCAACAATGATTGGTTAAATGGGATTTATTTGTATTCCAAAGCGATTATAGAAGTGTGAGTAAAAACGACCTTTTTGTAACAGTGAGAGCGCTGACTTTAAGTTGGTATTTGAGATTAATGTTAACAGTCTACCACACTCATTTTTGTGTTTCTTCACCTTTGCTTTATTTTTCAAGGTTTGAGATTAAGCAATAAGTTCATAATGAGTTTACCCAAAAAAAAATAATGCATTACCATTTATTGTTTTAGTTTATTCTTAGATTGAATTAGTGTCAAAAGAGGAATAAATGGTTCATTACAATAGTTCGAACTAGAGTGAAACCCAAGTTGTCTCAAAGAGATCGGAGACGAATCGTCCGCATGGCTGCCCCCCACAAAAATGCTTGCTCGCTGAATTGCAGATGATTTGAGTAAGAAAGATTCAAAGACAACTGTTACGCGTGTTTAGAATAAATGCAATACAGTGAAATACATAAAAATGTATAAAAAACCATACTTGATGAAACTACATCAGCTTTTGCGAAGAGAGACAGTATTAAGATGGATGAAGGATAATGTGAAATGGAAAAATTTCCTATTTTCTGATAAAAACGGTTCAATTTGGATGGTCTTGATGGTCCAAAATATTATTAGCATAATTTAAAGCCCGAGAAAACTTTCAGATGGAGCAGACGTTTTAAGAGTGTGTCTTTAATGTTTTGAAGTAGTATTTCTTCAAGTGGAAAAGACAATATCTAGAAAGAAAAGACATGCCAAAGAAATATTGACTTCACAAATAATTTTCATTATTCACGAAAAACTAAACTGTCCTTATACTTATGCACATGCCAAAAATCTTATTTTTCGTGTTATTTCATTCCAAAGACAAGTTATATAAATATAAGTTAAAAGTTTCTGATTTCCAATTTAAACGATATGTATATTGTTAAGTTCATCTCTTCTATTTAGTTTTATTATGAAAATAAAATATATGTTGTCCTTATAATTATGAGTCTCAGTGTATTCGACGATCTTTGGGATACATGCTGGTCATTCTGATGACCATCGTGGAGCGATGTCATCATAATCGCACTTTGTTTAGTAAGTAATTGACTGTTGTCAATTATACCTACTAAACTAAGTGCGCTTTCTGAAGTATTTTAAGGAATAAATGACATTTTGGTATGCAAATGTAAAAAGGGCTGTAAAGAGCTTTGTAATTGCAAAATAAACAACATGAACTGCAATCTTAAGTGTTTCTGCAAGGAAGAATGATATGCAAGATAACTTAAAACATGCGTAGTAAAAATTTTATTTTCTGAATGGTTTCTTTAATGTCATTTTAACCAATGTTTTTTACTAAAATGTCCATTACATTTTTTATAAGTCAGTAATTGTGGTTGAAACGTATTTACTAATCATGCACACAATTCATATTTTACTAATCATGTACAATGTGGGGTTTTTATAATAATTTTGTAACTGATTAAGTATATTCGACAGGAGCTCACCTAAAACGATTTCAGGTCGCAATTTCGTGCTCTTCAAAATTCTCTTTGAATTGTACAAAAATCACCCAGAACTGCTTAGATGCTGAGGGTAAATTTGCATAGGCACTGCAATGGCAGTGCAAGGTGGTGCACTTGTACCCCCAGGAAATTTAAAGTTAAATGTAAAGTGGAGAAAAGTTGTACCAACCTCTGGAAAACGGATATTGAAAAGAGATTTTATTTTTAATTCAACAGGAATTCATTATAAACTAGTTTTCAACATTCTATTAAGAAATCCCATTAAAAAAATCAAGATTTGAATAAAAATTATCCTTTTCTTGGCAGTATCAGTCAGTTCCTTCATCAGTCAGTCAGTTCATAAACAGATTTGCGGTTGAAATTTTCCATTTTATATCCAGCATATCCATCCTTATAATTTGATGTTGATGAATAAAATAACATGTAGTATTAATAGTTTTTAATTGGGACTTTTATATGAAGGAAAAATTATTTAAAGAAGCGTATTTTTAAGTCTAACTTTAAAAAAAGTCTAAAACCTCGACCGGATTCACTTTTTTACTATCTATCTTTTTATTATCTATACATCTAAAACACATCACCAGAATTCCCTTTTATCCTTTTTATTTATAGAATATGTTTCATACACGTAATTTAATTCATTATTCTCTCCATTTATTCATTAATTGAGCTATTGGAGTTGCTTATAAATAGGCTTCCAGTCGAAATGCAACTGACTACCGGTAGAACTTTTTTTTTTACGATTTTCTTAATCTTTCATTCAAGTCTAATAATTTAACATATTACACGTGTCTATAGAGCTCATTGTTTTGGATGTGACCCCACATAAAGATATTTTTATGATTAAAAACGTATATCTTATGCCTAACTTTGAAGTAGTATAAAACCTCGACCGGAAGTGAAATCCGAGTGGCTGCCCATCTTAAAATGACATTTTCTATCGATGTACTAAATTACAGAATTGTTTCACGAAATGCCAATTTTTTTCCCAACTAGAACTTTCTTCTTTTAAAACAGATTTTAAATTGGTCGTTGTGTGAACAGAAAAACATTTTTGAAAATTAAAAGTTTGAATTAAGATTTTGCTGCATTGTGTGTGCAATGCAGCAAATAATACTTTCCCTTTTAAGAGAGTCGTTTAGAGTATGATAATAAATTGTCTGTATCATATCACAAGCGAAAATTCTTTATAATAAATGTGTGTTTCATACATGACTTTTATATATTTTTATTACATATAAAAGTCAGTAATATTTTTTGTTTTTCATTTTTTAGAAAAGATCAACAAAGTAACAAATATTATTTTAAATTAAGTTTTATGGAAGTTAATGAAATTGAGCGTAATTGGAACGAAAATGGACAAAACTACATTTTTATTTCTGTTTATTTGTTATGAATTACAGTTCAATGTATACTTTTACTTTTTTTGCCTGGACTAATAATTCCTCTTGAAAACTCATGAAGGCCAAAGTAAGTAGAATGAAACACTGGCTCTACTAGTTATCACGAGAAAAATCGTTATTGCCAAAATAAAATAAAAAATAAATACATAAAAAGTAACAGTTCAGTCATAAAAAACGAAGAATTGCCATTAAAAGTCTAAACTTCAAAAGCTCGTGGTGTCACAAATTAATACAACATCGTCTCATTTTAAGGAGCTTCTGAACCATCATGCGTCATGAAAACTCATTAAGGCTTTTTTGTGAGTAGTTACCTGCCATCACCAAAAAAACTCTTATAATAGCACAAAAATTCGCAAATATTTACAAATCCGTTCGCTTGCGGCTGTAGATTATTGAAAGGAAGCATGCTTTTCTACTATTAGCTTTATCTAAAGTAATGCTGCCCATCAACCGTAACGTTCCAATTTTATCCTTTCCTACCCAGTCACCTTATTTCACATTCCCAGTTGACATTTGCGCCAGTATTGTTGCATTTGCGCTCTTCCTGCACCGTTTTATGATGTGGTCCTGTAATCCGTAATACGGACATTGATCTGCAGAGTCAAGTGTGAGTCATATAATACTAAATGGCCAACAAGAGTGTTGACAATTGGATTTTTTTTAAACTAGTAAATGGTTTCCACTTTTTGAATCGAAAGGTCGATGTCCATCGGAAATTGTCTGCTCTGTACAGATTATAGTAATGTATAATTAATGGTCAAACGAAAGAATGCATTCATGGTGTAAGTTGGACTGGGAGCATCATGTATTTCAACGGTAAGTTTTATTTGAATTATTACATAAAGATCAAATTTGGCAAAAACTGAATGATTATTTCTCCAACCTATGATACACTGTTAAAAATTTGGATCCATCTTGCACAAAAAATTGGTTCCCATTTAGTTGCAACCAACATTTGGTGCTTAGTTACGATTTAATGGTGCTACCTCGGTCCTTAAGTACCATTAAATAGTGAAACTAAGCACCAAATGTCGGTTGCAGCTTAATGGGAACCAATTTTTGGTGTAAGGTTGAACAAAATTTTTAACAGTGTATATTTTCCTAAATGTTTCGTTGGTAAAGAAGATGGCAATTGTGACAGATGACCTCGTGTTAATTGTAAGGTTTCTTAGGGAATTTTCCTCTGTCGATGCTCAAGAAGTTCTTCCAGAATGCATTTCTTCCTTGAATTTTGGCTTCCGCTTAGATTGGCTGGTTTGTGTTCTGGTTTGCAGAAGACTGCCGGAATGTAATTCAAGAAAGATGTGGACTGCCGAGTGCAAGTGTCAAAGGAGGAATGAGAAGTCTTGCAAGAGGAATTTGAATTTGGAATGAGAGAAAGATCTGGGAATCGACATGATACTATTTGCCGCCAAATCAAACCACTTTGAAAATAATGATTGTAAAGCACCATAAATGGATTTCTCACTGAAATTTGTTTGTGGTTTGAATGCAGTACTAGCTCCGTCAAAATGCAATTTAAATTTGTTACTATTGTTATACTATTTTTTAATCTTTTTTCTGGCTTTTCAAATTCTCGTGACTTTTGTAATAATTATATTTTAAACGTAAACAATTCAGTTATTCTTAAATTAAAAATTTTATAAATCCACATAACTCAATAACAAAGAATAAATACAGACAATTTTTTTCCGTGGCTTTACTTTCTAAAACTACACGCAATTGTCTAAATATTAACAATAACCGTTTTTAAGTGAAATATTTTTTCCTGTCAACTCTCATTAATTTAAAGTAGATATTCAACTTTAAAAACTATCGAATACTTCGAGCTTTGAATATTTAAAACCATGTGCTTGATAATTAGTCGATGATTATTTTGAAAGTAAAGCATCAATAAACGTCTCTAAGGATTGGAACTTCATATGTTTTATAATACAGTTTGAAAGAATTTGATATAAAAAATAAAAATAATAATAACAGAAAGATGAAAATTATGATGATGTCATTTGGAATCATTGATCACGCAAAAGTTAAAATTACAATAAATTTAAAGCAAGTATTCCTGCAGTATTTCAAGGTAGAGCCAGTACTTATTTTTTTAGTATATTTCATTGCATGTTTTTATAGTCAAGTTAAAACGAGTAGATGCTTATTTTTATTGTTAAGTATACACATTTTTTCTTGATGTCGTATACTATTAAAAATTTTGTTCTACTTTGCACCAAAAATTGGTTCTCAGTTAGCTTCAACCGTTTTTAAGTGAAATATTTAACCGTTTCAACATTTGGTGCTTAGTTTTACGATTTAACGGGGCTTACGGTCTGAAAAGTAGCACCATTCAATCGTAAACACCAAATATTGGTTGCAGCTATATGGAAACCAATTTTTGGTGCAAGGTAGACCCAATTTTTAACATTGCAGAGAGGACTCATATTTTAGGCAAATGAATCGGAATTGTGATTTTAAGTGCAATTCTAAAGCAAAAAGTTTCAATGTAGTGTCAAAGTGTTTTTAAACGCATATCACGGACACTCTAATATAATATTACTTTATGGTATTTATTGTCGACGCTCTTAACACAAAATGGCATACAAGTGATACTATAGTAGTTGTCTCTCACGTGTTGAGAACGATGATACCATCATTTCCGCTAACAAATCTATCGACAGTATCATACTCATCGAATTTAACAAGCACTAGTAGACAAACTGATGCCGTCACCCCGAAAAAAATGACATCTAAAATAGTCATACTGAAAGTTATGAAATTTAATGGTAACCTCCAAGCGGTTCGCTTTTCATTTCTCTTTCTACTTATATAAAAACTCTAGCCGTCCAAGTACTTATTGCCTACAAAAGTTGTTCACAAATTTCGATATTTTTGCAATAATGGTACATCGTGTGCAAAGTACCCTAAAGAAATAAAATGTTATTCGCTTGGTAGCAACTATTCCCTTTTATAACTTTTTCTGGTTAACCATTTTACCCGGCGTTTTTTTAAACGTCTTGGGTTTTTTTAGGAGGGGAGTAGGGAAGGGGGGAGGGAGAAATGTAGGTAGGAATGTGGAGTCGAACTTTTTTTTGTGCTGCATTGTTGCGTGGGTGTGTTCGAAAGACTTGAAGCCAAAGCAGATAAAAACTTGAAGAAATTTATTCCGATATAACTCTTCACAGATTCCTTTACTACAACTCCAGAACTTTCCGTTCTAATAGATTTAATACAGCTCTTTACACAACAATGGAGCACAAACAGCAGTTAAAAACTAGATACACAACTGCTAAAATCGACTCAAAAGAAAATGCAATACAGTTCACTTTCGGAACTACTTTGAATGCTCGCTGAGAGACAACTAACTCACTAACTCAACTCTCTATTGGCCTTATATAGGAAAGCTTCCTTCGCGAATCTTCTAGAGATAGAAATTTAGAGAATTTTCCAGATCGCAGTCGAAAAGCCTTATACAGGTACATTGGGACCGAAAGTGTCGCCAACGACCAAAATTAGTCGCCAAAACCGTCGCCAACTTGGTGAGATTGCCATTAACCATAATGTTAAATAGCCTTCTCCTTGTAAAACTCGTTTTCCAGCATTATCTCTGTAAAACTCGTTTTCAAGCATTAAGAGAAGCATTGCAGGAAAGCGAAGTAAAAACAAACTCTTGCACTGGTTCATGCGAACTGTACATAAATTTTCCTTTTTACATCATTAATACTACGAAATATTTACAAATATACAGAAATTCGTAACAGCATGTTTAATAAGGGTTAGTGTGCAAGCTCCCCTCCCCCTGCTGGAAATCTTCTTTTTACGCATTCCAAAAGTGGACATATACAATGATTGTAATTTATCCATCTACATAAGCTTCATTTTTCACGGCAATAAATCTATGTATAATTTTGCAGGGGCTCAGTTATGCAGAAAATTAATTCAAATCAAAGTTCCCATACATTTTGCTTTTTCAATGAATGGTATCAATAAATAACAAAATCAAACAATTAATTCATCAAACTCATAAAATAATTTTTCCTTGACAGTAACTTTGTACTTTTTTGAAGAAACAAAGATTTTGAACAGTAGTACTATAGAGACAATTCTAGAGAGCTGAACTGATAATGTATAGTTACTGAATCATTAACTAAAAATTTTCTGGAAACTGGGCACATAAAATCAAATTGAGCCATCCAATGAAACATAACTTTTTTTTTCACACAGGCCCTAGTTTTACCTCGAATATGAAGATTGCATTAGATTTTTTTAATTTTTTTTTTATTGTACAAGAACTACATGAGAATAAAGCAGTGACAAAGTAGAAATGTTTTTCATGCTGTTAATGACGCTTATTAATTTGTCCTTTGATGTCAAGTTTGGTATCACTTCACAAGTGTAGCAATTGATAGGTAAGTATCAGGAATCCAAAACGATTTGAGTTTTAATTGAAAAAGCATAACAGCAGGTAAGGTTTCCAGGGAAAGTGTCCACATATAATTTGGTGAGGGATTAAAGAATTTGGTAGTAATTTGTATTTTAATTCTTTCGGACCCCTCTCTTCACACCCCCAGAAGAATCATTTATCGTAGTTAAAATTTTGTTGAAGTTGATTTTTTTCTCTATATTTTAGTTAACAGAAGAAGTGCTGTTGAACGCTTAGAAGAAACAAAAGCTAACTATGTCAAAACCGAACGAGTGTTAGACTGTAAACAAAACTTTGAATACAGTTCCAATCTGCACGTCAGTACTGGGCCTCAAATTGATGTCCTCCTCAAAAGTCGGGTCAAAAGTTTATACAACTGTCAAAATATAATTAAGTACGTGCATAGCATCACTCTAACTGATGACAATGCTCCTCCACCTTTCAATAGTGCGCTCTCACCTCAACATTTTGGCTCATATGAATATAGGAAGTCTCCTGAATTAAAAGAAAACTATACAGCCCAGAAAAAGGATAACCTCCCACGAAGTTATCGCGAATTAAACGATTTAACAGATGTTGATACAGACCACTACCCTAGACCACCAAGCAGAGGAAAGCGAACATTGCCTCAACCCATTCCAAATTGTAGTCGTTTAAATGTAAATAGTTGCACTAACCTTTCATATGACTCAGGTCAGTACGATTTTGAAAGAGAAGGTTACTATACAAATGCCGAAAAGTTAGTCACCAAATTTGATCACACTGGCTACGATGAGAATTTCTTTGAACCATCCGATGAAGCCTTCACAGTGGAAGACGAAGCTGCAGAAGTTAAGTATAAGAAGCAAAGTTCCATGACTTCAGATTATGTGAGTAGGAGTTCATCTTTCAAGTGTTCTCTGTCATCGGATCGCGTCAAGAATCTCGTGAAAACTTTCGAAACAAAAATCAACACAGTCACTCCTTCCACTTCCTATTCCATCGAGAAGACAAAACCTGTCACCCGCTCAAAGTCAGATGTTAACTGTCGTTTCTCAAGAAGTATCTGCGTTGCTCCAGAACCAAGCAATACAACGGATGTAGAATTAGAGAGATTTTTCGACACAATGGGCCTGGATCACAACATGTTCAAAACTCTGACTGCTCCTCCTAGAAGTCCTATTCATTTCTTTGATAGTGTGAGCTCAGTGAACAGTGATACCAACACATCCAGTGCAGGCAGTGAAGACTCCACTTCTGAAGTTCCTCAAAAAGAAGGCTTGACGAACAGTGATTTGCGGAAGCATGCACCGACGGAAACGTCAATTATTGAAAAGAATGCAAGAGTCGTGAAGTGGCTTTACAACTGTCACAATGAGTATAGGAAAAGCACATCATGAAATGAGCATTTTGGTGGTAAGCAGTAATTTTTCTACATTTAAGTATATTATATGCAGTAGCGAATGCACTAATCATCAGCAGGATATCAATCCCAAACCGAAAATCTAACCATCAGGTTTGGCGAATAAAATAATTAGGTTGGAATCAGGGCCGTCGCTAGGAATTTTGGTTGGGGAGGGGGCGTAGACATTCTTTTACCGACTGAAATCAAGGCATATGTCCAGTGTAAATGTAGAAAATATAAATTGAGGTGTTAATAAATTGTTAACTAATTTTTATTAATTAAAACTAAACGTATAAATAATTTTTAATTAATATATGAATAATTAATACATAATTAATTATTAATTAATGTAAAACTAATTGTTAATACATTTTTTTATTTAACTGTGAATTATTTTATTTAATGTGCAATTAGTTTAAATTACTTTTAAATTACCGTCTAAACAATTTTTAATATTTTATGGCATTTATTAATACGTAATTAATGTCAAATTTTAAGTAAATTCCCATCACATTATAGTTAAAGTCCCTCCAAATTCATTTAATTTTTCATTTCTTTTTAGTAAATTAACCCTTCCTCTCCGAACAAAGGAGATTATTTTTGGAAGCGTTTTTATTTGGGGGCAAGAAGGGGGGGGGGGGGGTGAAGAAATTTACACCTTGCATAGAATTTCCCCTCACAATCTTAAACCAATTCAGTAAACTAAGAAGTACAAGTGCTTCATTTCGATACAACTTTTTTTTAAACTGTCAAATTGCAGTTTCGAAAAAAAATAATTAAAGGTGTAAAAGTGGTTGGAAAATAGCACTTTAACACGGAATTAAATCGATGAAAATTATTGATCAAATAGGTGACTTTTTTATAAAGAATTGTATAAAGGTTGATCAAAAAACAAATTCTGGAAAAATTCTTCTTTTTAAAATTCTGGCGGACTATTGCTATTACAAAAAACTCCCTACGCGAAGCACTGCAATTTTTATAATAGATACAATGTCAGGGACATAAGAAACATGCACTTGCACTCCTTCCCCTCTAGGTTTCGAAAAATAAAGTAACGTGAAAAAAAAGTGGTAAAATTTACAAGAAAAAAAATATACAGATATTAATTTATCAATTTGAACAGAACATTAATGTACAGTTAGTAATTAACTTCCAATTAGGAAATCCAATTCCCATCTTCGAAAAATCAAGGATTAAACAAAAACTTTTATCGCCTTACACCTACCTGAAAATAATCATGTAGGCGTTCATGGACACTATAATTGCATTGCAGAAGACAATAGTTATTAAAACAATTTGTTAATTATTTAATTTTTAAATACTTTCTAACACATTTTCCTAACTAAAAAAGAAAAGATTTTAATTTTTCTTGAAAAGTGTGTTAATATTAAAACTTAATTTTTTTGTAACAATTCAATCCAGCAACCTACTTCTTTAAAGTAACTTCGAGTATACATTTTTACCAAAATTGCTGGATTTAATTTAATGATTTTTTTGTGGTTTTTCACTGATGTGATATGGTTTTTCTGCAATAATTTCTGCAAATATTACTCGTTTTTTGAACAATAATCATTTGTTCAAGAAGGAAATTATACTTAAAAATGCTAGGTTTTTTTCCTAAGCGGGATTAAAAATTAAATGAATTACTTTAGCATTAAACCAAACTATAATATTTATATTCAAAAAGGTAAATTATTCGCAACTACTTGAACTTCGAATTTAGTGACAAAATATTTAGATCTATAAAAATGCATGTCATAATTTTTAGCACAACAATACAAACTATATAAGGAATAGTACGTGTGGGGTTTTTGGGAAAGGTGAAGGGAGTGGGAGGTATTCAAATTTACAGTGTTATTCCGATCTTGAGGAAGAACAAGTAGCACATTTGATCTTCAAAGCAAGAGAAACGTCACTGTCAACATGAAATTTCCAAAAACCCACCCCCATTTCCCTTACCCACATGTAATGGTTATGTTCCAAATTTGAGATTTATTGATACAATTTGAAATATTTTTATAGGTATTTAGACTAAAAAATCTTAGTTTATCTGAAAGACAATTTTTTCCCGATGTTTAGAATATTAAAGTGGTAAAATCCAGGATAGGTTGGTCGGTTGTTTTTCAGATTTATTGGGCGCAAGGGCAACACAAAGGCCAAACTGCGTCAGAAATCGAGGATAGGAGTGAAAGGATACTCACAATTTGCAATAGACTGAACCTGGTTGTATCAGACAATGTCGGGCCACAGCTATTTGAGCACAAGAAACCTTAAGAATTTTAGATAGTATTATAATAAACCTTTCAATGCTTTTCCAGAAAATATTTTTTTAGAATAAATTCGATATCGCCTTCCAGTTTACGTGTGGCATGCACTATTTTGGGAATTCCATTTTAAATATATGAAGTACAAGATGGTCATAAAGAAACTTTGCCGATATATGGGCCTCTAGCTTCCGTTCTGTTCAACAGATCAAGACGAGATTTCAGGTATAGTTATTCAGAGGTATGAGCTCGAGATTCTGTGAATTTCAACAAATGGCGCTCACGGTTATGGTTATAGTTATATACACACGAAATTTTCAAATGACAACGCCTACTTTTTCCTGTCGCAAAATGCTCAGCACATGAGGAAACCCTAAACAGCGTTGGAACGGTACGTGTATCATAAAAAAACAGTCGCATTATGCACGCACAAAAAAAAGCTTTTTTTAACTGCCACGGCAAACGATCGAGGAGCACGATGGAAATTGGCATTTGACAGAGGCCAAAGTTCACATGAGTGCCATCACAGACAATTTAATCGGTTTTCTAAGCTGAATATTTGATGAGCGGTCTCCATTGATCCGATCGTGTTTTTGTTGGCAGTTCGCAGATTTGTATTTTGTGCGTCCATTACGCGTCCGTTTTTTTGTGATACACATATCGTTCCAACGCTCTTTAGGGTTTTCGCATGCGGTGATCATTTTTCGATAGGAAAAAGTAGGCGTTGCCATTCGTTACTATAACTGGCGTAATCGTGAGTGCCATTTTGATGAAATTCACAGAATTTCCACCTCATACCTCTGAATAACTATACCTGAAATCTCATCTCGATCTGTTGAACGAGACTGCCGCTAGAGGTCCATATATCGGCAAAGTTTCTTTATGACCATCCTGTAAATTTTTAACCGAAAATAATACTTTCATTACCCTATTTAAATATATGGGTAATTGAAAGTAAAAATGACAATCTGCATATCCTGAACAAAACTACACTAGAAACAAAAAATAAAATGTCGGTATCGTGTTTGAACATTTAAAATTTATCGGAAAAATAAAGTGATGCTCAAACGAACATTGAACAATAATTTTTTATTTAACAAATTGCCAATTATGAAACTATCTTCAAGCTTATCCTAAAATTTTTCTTAACGCAATATAAGCAGTGTATGCTATTATTTACTTATTTTTTTAATTGTTATTTTCTATAAATATTAAGGCAATTTAATTAACATAACAGCTTGTACAGGGACTTTTTTTTACACACATTATATAAAACCAAAAATAAATTTTGTCTTGGTCATTCTCCCAAAACCCTTGGTAGAAACATACAATTTGCAGGAAGTTAACTAATTCGAAATTGTTTTCAGAAAGGTTGTTGACTTCTAAATAGTTCAGTTTGTGTTTGAAATTATCCCCAATATTGACAGAGAATTATTGAATTATTGCCTATTTTGACTTGCATGATTTTATGAATAAAGATTCTCCGACTTCTCATAATAAATACGATTCCGTATAGAAAAAGATAATGGTCCTCAAAACAAAAAATATTAAAAGGTATACAAATAATACATTAAGGCTCTAGTCAAGGAAATTTAAAAAACCGGCGGTTAAATTTAAAATCAATATTTATTCCGAACAGGTCCTATTTCAAGGCTCAATCTTACATTTTTATTCCTCATAGTTTTGAAAATAATAAAATATAGTCAGGTAGAGAAATTGAAAAAATAGCGATCCCACGTTTTTTTGAGTTGCAACTAATAACTCAATTTACAGTTCGTTGCGAAATGATAGGTCCATTACGTTTTCTGAATGTTTTCCACTGTAAATTAAAAATAGTTAAAATATGTCTACATCAATCATTTTAAAGTTTTTCCTCTGACTATTCATGTACAAAATAAGAAAATAATTTAATAAATAATAAGTGAAAGTTTTCATTTATTATTTTAGTACGTTTTAAAACGTTTCGAAATGATTAGTCCAAATTTTATTTCTTGCAACGAAATAATTAAGTTACAGAAAATTTTCTTTAGTCTCATCCTTGGATGACTTTGACAGTTCACTGCATGACTTAACAGGTTTGTGGTTTTTCGAGTAGCTCAGTTATTTAACAAAATGGGTTGTAATTGAAGTTTTCTTTAACAAGAGAGACAAAATTCTTGCTTTTAAATAATTAAGAAAATTAGACTGGGAAATTGCCTGACTTTTAAATAAGTCATATAATATAATTAAGAACTTTTTTGCTGCATGGTGAAGCTTATGGTCGAAGGAAATTCTCTGGGAGACTAACAAAATGTATACCTGATATTTATTTAATTATACCAGGTAAAATGCAAAATGTACACCAAAATTTACATATTTGGAAGTATTACTTGGAAATAACTAAATTTTATTTTAAACAAAGTTCACATAGTGCTATAAATTTTCAAAATTTAGAAAAAAAAATTCAAAATTCATAAATTTTACCTTCTTCGTTTTTCAATATTTGTTCCTAATATATATATATTTTTTTTAAATGGCCTAGTAATATACCCTAAAGTTTTAAATATCGAATTTTGGATAAGTAAAATAGTTTTGGAGAAAAACAATAAATACTTACCTATAAGTAAAAAAACCGTAAAAAAAAAGAGGATATTTTTCAACATTTAAATTTGTAAAAAAAAAAGTTTATATTTTATTCAAAAACTGATGCCTATTTTTGTCAAATAGATCTTTAGAATGACAAAAAAATTTCAAGTCATTTCATTTATATTTGCTGGAGTTTTAGCATTTTGACTAAGGAAGGAATACCAAAAAACACGAACTCAGAGGAATGCGCTGGAAACATCGCAGGAGCTATGGCAACTATGCTAAACTCTCCTTAAAAAATATAATTTTTATGCAATTGTAACTATCGGATCAGCTCTTAAACTTGCCAGAATAAGGAGAAGGTTTCAAAGATTATGAACATGCAAAACATCGATATATTTTAGATATATCAGATATAACAGAAATCGATATATTTTTATATATTTCGTGAAAATAAGGGATACCAAAGTCCCCTTACACATATCCGCATCTTCACATATCCGCAGTATTTAGAGCTGTAAGAAGACACGGCATGTTAAAGTACAAGAAAAAGGCTACTCCAAACCAACGAAAACCGTCGAGCGGAGCTGTGAATGCTTTGTGCTGCTTCTTCAGGTCATTTGAATTCCGCCATGGTTTGAACAACAGCAGAAGAGAGTAGCACTTACTGGCATACATCATTGGCGTAGCAAGATGATCTGTCCTTGTTTATATAGTCCGATGGCAGTGGAGGCTCGTGAGTAGTAAAAGTGAGGGGGCCCATATTAAAAATGGCATGGTTTTTTCAAGGGGTGGGAAGGGGGGAGTGCAAATGTCAAAATACACCATTTTCGAATCTCGTTTTTTGCTACCAGTAAAATTAAGTTTCATTGCTATACCAAAGTAAAAAGAGGCTGAAGGTATAGTGGGTCCTATGTCTGCACTGTCAGAAGCGGATTTAGACGTCAGTCAAGTCTACGATGACCATTTTGGTCTATTATGGTCATCGTATTAGGCAATGCAGGCAATTAGGTTATGAAATAGGATGGGAGGAGGGAGGAGGGAGACAAGGACAGCCTAATTTTCGACCACAAACGAGCAGTAGAAACGTGTGTAAACGGCTCCTTTTAATGGCAATCCCCAAAACTTAATGGAATGCATTGTCATCGACAAAGAACCTGTCTGCGAAATTTCAGCTCGATTACTTAATTGGTTGGTTTGTATGCACAATGACCAATTTTTGTGCATAATAATGACTAATCAGCCCGGGACCCACAGCTTAACGTGAATTCTGAATCATAACGAATATCAACACCTATTCCAGGATTCAAACCCGGCACCTATAACATAAAAGACCAGAGAGCTGACCCCACTGAAAATTTATTCTAATAAATTGTTACAAATAAATATTACAAGTTTTTTACAATCTAATTATTACAATAGAAATTATTTAGATAATACCAAGCATTATTTTGGTTCACATAATAATCCATTGATATTTGAGGCCATTTAAAATATTTTCCTAACAACAATTTTTAAATTCCCTATGAAGTTATAATTTTAATGAAATATGATTCTACGATTTCATTTTACAACGTGAATTAAACAAAAGCAATTTACTTTTACTATACTTTGTATTCAGTCCAGTATCTGGCAACCAAATGTGAGTATTTACATTCTTGCGATTATTTCATGTTTCAACGGAAATTTTCCCAAAATTAAAATTTTTTGAAAGTTAACGCACTCTAAATTGTTATTCAGCTCAAATAACACACTCAATTTATAGAACAAATATTCCTCTTTAATTATGTCACTTCAAAAATTGTGTTATTCAGCTCAAATAACACACTCAATTTATAGAACAAAAATTCCTCTTTAATTATGTCACTTCAAAAATTAAATTATTTCCATTTTAAAGGAACTATAAGCCATTTAATTATATGCTGATTTGTTCCCCCTATATTTAACATTGCAATCAATCTCAGTTAGTCCTAACACATCGGTCAGACTAACACCGGAATAATGGCAAACCTTAATTTGGCGACTTGGCAGATATATCTGAACCTCAATTACAAGCTGATCGCCTCTATCTATCGCCAAGTTATGAAATAAAAAAAGTGGTTTTAAATAAAAAATATAAAGAATTACTTGATGAAGCTCAAACTAGCATAGGATTTTAAGTCGTAACATTCCGAATCATACAAGCTAATCCGTTTGAAGATCCATAGCTTAGTTAAGTATGGACGTTTGTTTAAATTTTTACATCAAAAACTGGCTAGAACTCAACTTTTTTTATGTATATTTTTGGAAATTTCAATATTTTTCCCTCCGTTGTTTTTTTTAAACCAGACACAACATTTTTTCCCGTTAAAAGATATCACTGAGACATATCTACGGTATTTTTTGTATAATTATGCGAAGTTCCGTAAGCACAGTAGAAAATAGTTAATTTCGACTTTTCCGTAGGAAGTTGTGCAGAGAATTAATACTACTATCGTTTCTGCCTTTTTAAGGTTTTGCGGCGAAGCGACCATTTCGTCTGATAAGGTGATAATAAATTGTTAATTAATTTTTATTAATATAAAATTAAGTGTAAATTATATGTAATTAGTTTTTAGGTAAAAGTATAATTAATTTTTTAATCAAAGTATAATTTTTAATTAATGTATAATTAATTTTTAATTAATGTATGATTAATCTTTAATTAATGTATGATTAATTTTTATTAATGTATAATCAATTTTTGATTAATGTGTAATTTAATTTTTACTTAATGTAAAATTATTTTTTATTAATGTGTAACTAATTGGTAACGTATTTTTATTTCATTTTTTTATTTATTTAATGTGCAAATAATTTTAATTAATGTTTAATTACTTTTAAATTATTGTCTAAACAATTTTTAAAAATTTATGGCATTTTATTAATATGTAATTATTGTAAAGTTTTAAATAAATTCCATTCACATTTTAGTTAAAGTCCCTACAAATTTAATTAAAGTCCCTACAAATTTAATTAAAACTCCATTTAATTTTTCATTTAGATTGAACAAATTCCCCACTCTCTCCCCCCTTCCCCTTCCAGGACCAAAGGAGATAATATTTGAAAGCACTTTTTTTTTTGGAGGGGAGCAGAACATTTATAACTTCCAGATAGAATGTTTTCCACAATCTTAAACCAAATCAGTGAATTGAGCAGTGCAAAGGACTTCATTTCGATACAATTTTTAAAAAAATTTCAAATTACAGTTTTGAAGAAATTAATTAAATATGTAAAATTGGGTAGGCATGGCATTACAACTTGGAATTAAATAAATAAAACAAACTTGATCAAATGAGCAACTCTTTGGTTTAGAATGTTGATCAAATGAAAAATTTCATCCTTTGGAAAATTCTGGCGGACTATTGCTATTACAGAAAATTACCTACGCGAACCACTGCGATTTTTATAACAGAGATATATAAGAAAGATGCACTTGCTTCTTCTTTCGTCTGGCTTTCAAAAAATAAAGTAATGTGTAAGAAAAGTAGTAAAATTTACAAGAGAAACTAGGGGTGTGGAACATCGCACAACTTTTAATTACACTATAATATTCATCATTGCATTGAAATTTGATATGGTGCTATTTACCAAAAACATATTTTCACTCATTTAAATAAAAATGGCCAGTTTGGCGATAATTTAGATATTAATTTTTACAAAAAAAAAAAAAAAAAAAAAGGCAAAATTGGAGTTGTTATTCGATAGGCATTGATTGCATTGGCCTTTCTTGTGCGTGAAACAGAAAAAAAAATAATCGTTGATGGGCGATGCTCAAGAGCATAGAGTTCTGTGTTAAAGGCTCTCGTTTTTCAACTTTTTACGCTTTTATCGCATTTCTACGGGAATTTCGGGGTGGAGACGTTTAGAATACTTTAAGAGGCATGAGCACAGATATTTTAATCAAAATCGTTACAGCCGGTTTTTTAGCAATTGCTGAAAAATAAAAAAATTTCATGATTTTTCATGATTTCAACTTTATGCGCTTGTGCGATTTTAAGGAAAACATCAATGGCAGGTCCCATGGTCACCGCTATAACCCGCACACAAAATCTGAACAACGTAGGTCAATTTGTTCGGGAGTTATGCTGACCACTTACACACAGAAAAACAGACACACAGACATACATTTTGCTAGTCCACTTTTTTGATATATCTATATTACAAAACGTTGAGAAATGCAAAAAAAAAAAAATTTGACCTAATGCTATACTTTCATACCCTATGTAAAAATGTGTGTAATTAAAAGTAAAATGTACACTATCGACATAAAATATCAATTAGAACAGAAAATTAATGCACAGCTATAAGCTAACATCCAATTACGAAATACAATTCCCATTTGAGAAAAATAAAGAATTAAAAAAAAATTATCCCCTTACATCTCCCTGTTTGTGATCTGTCCCTCCCTGCAAGTAATCCTGTCAGCACTTATGGACAATTTAGTTGAATTGCAAAAGACAATAACTATTAAAACGTATTTGTCAATTATATAATTTTAAATACTTTTGTAAAATATTTATTCAACCAAAAAAATAAAAGATTTTACTTGAAAAATATATTAACAGTAAACTAATTTTTTTAATCATTCAACTTTTGGCATCTTCATTTTTTTGTGTGTGTAACTTGTTATATGTATTTAATCAAATCTTCGACCATAACCCCCCCCCCCCCCTGAAAAAAATCCTGGCTCCGGGCTTGTCACCTACCGATTGGAAGAATAAGTAGATATGTCAGCATTACCCCGAGAATATAGTACTTACTTATCAGGTGACTAAATTTAAAAAACTTACGACAGTTTTCTTGTCAAACTTATTCAATTAATATATACTGATATGAAATTAAAGGAAAATAACCCATTCTGTAGAGAATTTGTGGAAATTGATACCTATGCAACAATACGGAAGATTATTCATAAGGAAAATTCTATAAAAAATTCATATCTGGAAACCACAACACACTATTTATGTATAGTAGAAACAACTTGTTGGAACAGCACAATGTACATGCAGTAGTTACTCACCTTTGCCTCTCTCCCCCCCCCCCCTTCTCCATTACCCTGCAAAATATTTATTAGACCTCTTATTATTTTAAATTAAGAACTTTTATTTCTCAATAAATTTCCATTTTATTATTATGTAAATAATACTATTAAAATATTTTTTTACAAAAGTTTATCCTTTTTCGTCAATTAACTTAAACTAAACGAGTTAAAAAAAATAACGAAACTTCCCCAAATTTACTTTTCATGACGAAACTATAACTCAATTAGTCAGTTTCAGTTTTAATAAAACTAGAAAAGGATTATTCCAAAACGTAGTATACATAACACACAGACCAGAAAAGCAATATTTGGTTATTCACTTGATAATTAAATTCTTGTGTGTTCCTACCGATTTCCAGCTTCCTTCAAACAAAAATAAGCTATATCAATGTGATACTATTTTCGTATTTCATTTCATTTAGAAGCTGTCAGTGAATATATCTATGATTAATTTGATGTTCCTGCCAAAAAGGATATACTTATTCCAATTCAAAATTGCCGACCATCAACTTAGAATGATTTGTTATCATGATTTTTTATTACTATTGATGATTCTAATAATTTTTACTTTTTTCGCCCTCAAAGTGTTTTTTCCATCGCTAGGCATTTTTAAAAGAAGGAATAAAATTTCGGAAATTTGCCGACTGCCACCTTTTTAAAAACTTTGACGGAGTGAGATGATGGAGATCAAGCCCGCAGCCAGGATTTTTTTCGCAAGGGGGGGGGGGGGGATCGAAGATTTTATTAAATACATATAACAAGTTACACACAAAAAAAAGAAGAGGATGTAGTGAAACAAGATTTCATACAATTTTGGGGGGGGTCCCGTCGGTCCCCTCCTGTCTACGGCCTTGATTGAGATACATCTATGGTTATATTTCTGTTCGCAGTCCACCAATGTTGGTGGGCTATTATAGACTTCCCGAATAAAATTACCGGTTCGTCAATTTCAGGTGGAGCTGATTTCCGGTATTTTTAATAATATTTTTTGATCGACATTTTTTTTTTTTTTTTTTTTTGGGGGGGGGGGTTCTTTATTCATTCAATTCGGTTTCATAGTCGATCGACATTAAAAAAAATCTATAAAATTTCGGAAAATTTGCTGACTGTTCAACTTTCTAATACTTCAGGGATGGGGCGAGACACCCTTTCATATCCCGCTCGTGAGAGGCCTGCTATTTGCTTGACTTTTGCAATGAGATAGAGATTTTCTCGAGAAGGCAAGCTGGAGAAGGCTCTATTTTGTGGTACATGGGTTGTATTCGGATGGGATGGAAAACTGATATAACCTTCATAAGTATTCGTCTAAATGCTGTAGGGTACCAAGAAATACTTCAACTTTACTTGATACCCAATACTGTAAACATTGGCAGTCTATTATTTATGTTGCAGCAAGATACGCATCTATTCATGCGGCAAACTCTACTTTTGAATGGTTTTTGGATAATGGTATGCAATGGGGGATAATGCAATTTTGGATAATGGTATGCAATTTTGGATAATTGTATGCAATTTTGGATAATGGTACGAAAATGACCAAAACAAATTTTTTTTCGAAATCATTTTGGGAATAGGGATTGGGAAATAAATGATTCGCAAATGAAAACTAATGATATTATTTTTTTAGAAACTGTATACCTTTCTCATCCTGTTAAACTACGCCTTAATCCTTTGATGCATATTGGTTAGGGTAAGCCGAAAATGGCCAAAAAAATTTTTTCTCGAAATCGTTTTGGGAATAGTGCGGAAAAGTTGCCTAAAGGGTCAATTAGAACATACACAAAATTTCGTTAATTTTGCTCAATATCTAGCCGCGCCCCTCTGTCACTGAAAATGTAATAAGTGACCAAAAAATGCACTTTTTGGCCATTTTTAGGAAAATTTTGGAAATTATTTTTAAAAATCGGCATTGGTATAGCATGGAATAGTTGCCTAATATATCAGTTGGAACACACACAAAATTTCGTCCACTTTGCTCAATATTTAGCCGCGCCCCTCTTGCTTTGAACAAAAATGTGCCTAAATGTCGCAAAATCGTAACAGATTCAGCGTTAGGGGGGGGGGGGGGGGATAAAAAAAAAAATTTGAAATCGGTCTTGGGAATAGCGTGAAAAAGTTACCTAATGGGTCAGTTAAAACTTACAAAAAATTTCGTCAATTTTATACGATTTCTAGCAGCGCTCCTCTGGCATTGAAAATGTCCAAAATCACTCAAAAAATGCAATTTTAAGCCATTTTTTTTTTAATTTTTGGAAATAATTTTCAAAAAATAGCACTGACATAGCATGGAATCGTTGTAAAGAATAGTTGTTTGGTTAAAAGTGCATTTTTTTAATGTTATGGACATTTTTTATGCCAGAGGGACGCGGCTAGATATTCAACAAAATTGATGAAACTTTGTGTGTGTTTTAACCAACCCATTAGGCAACTTTTTCAAGCTATGTCAAGACCGATTTAAAAAAAAAAAAAAAAAAAAAAAAAAAAAAAAGGTCCACTCTAACGTCCGATCCTACGATTTTCTGACATTTAGACACTTTTTTGTTTATAGCAAGAGGGGCGCGGCTAAATATTGAGCAAAACGGACCAAATTTTTGGTATGTTCTAACTAACACATTAGGCAAATATTCCATGCTATGCCAATGCCATTTTTTAAAAATAATTTCCAAAAATTTCAAAAAAATGGCAGAAAAGTACGTTTTTTGTGTGTTATTGGACATTTTCAATGCCAGAGGGATGCGGCTAGAAATTGAACAAAATTGACGAAATTTTTGGCGCATTTTAACTGACAAATTAGGAAACTTTTTCACGTTATTCCAAGACCGATTTTGAAAAAAAAAATTTTTATCCCTCCTAACGTCGAATCTGTTACGATTTTGCGACATTTAGGCACATTTTTGTTCAAAGCAAGAGGGGCGCGGCTAAATATTGAGCAAAGTAGACGAAATTTTGTGTGTGTTCCAACTAATATATTAGGCAACTATTCCATGCTATACCAATGAGGGTTTTTAAAAATAATTTCCAAAATTTTCCAAAAAATGGCTTAAAAGTGCATTTTTTTGGTAACTTTTTACATTTTCAATGGCAGAGGGGCGCTGCTAGATATTGAGCAAAATTGACAAAATTTTGTGTGTGCTCTAAATGACCCATTAGGCAACTTTTCCGCGCTATTCCCAAAACGATTTCGAAAAAAAAAATATGGCCATTTTCAGCCCACCCTAAACCAATATGCATCAAAGGATTAAGGCGTAGTTTAACAGGATGAGAAAGGTATACAGTTTCTACAGAAATAATATCATTAGTTTTCATTTGCGAATCATTTATTTAATAGTGGCTTTGCTTCAAGTTCTCGAAGTAATCTTGAAAAACGATATTGAAAAAAAAAATTGAAAATAGGCATCAAGTTGACCTTGTTTTCGTTCTAAATTTGACCATCCTTATTTGATCACTTAACTATTTGGTTGTATTATTATGTTGCAGTTTAGTCTCATTATTGCTCCTAGAAAGCGGAAAACTGGCGAAGAGACGACATTTCGTAATCTCAATAAGTGAAGCATGTCTTCTAAACAAGGAACCAAATTCTAAATCACTTAATTTTATCCACTGAGGAAATCCGACGCTCTCAAGCGCATGAAACGATGCGTGATGAACCTTAAATAAAGAGGATCTCTAAACTTTCTTGCTTTTTTTCCTTTCATATGATACTATTTTGGATATTCCCTTGCATGAATAAATGTCTTGCAGGCATTGTTATTAAAAAGAGTCAGAGTTAAAGAACGTCAAAAAATCAATTTCGAGATTAATATTGAAAAAAAAAAGAAGAAAAAAAGAAGAAAAGAAAAAAAAAAAAACTACGAACAATTTTGAATCCGACGGTGCAAAAAGTTTTAATCTTTCTAAATTAGAAATATTTTTAAATCCTTTATATTAGCTTCGATTTTGTGTGTATGTGTGTGGGTGAATGATTGGCTGGCTGGGTATGTCGATTGCGGGCAAATCTGCGGAGACCTAATTAACCCACTTGCTGTCATCCAATCGGGCTGAAACTGGGCAGATAGGTTCGATGTCCATGACAATGCATTCTATCAAATTTTGGGGTTGTATCTGTCACTAAAAGGTCGCTTTTACGGACTACTAATAACCTACTTGTCGTCATCCAATCGCCCTAAAATAGTATTTAACCGATCATTGAAGAACCTCTTTCCTGTTGCCAAAAGTTGCTTTAATAAATAAATCATAAAATGGCTTTAATCAGAATAAGTAAATAATATTTAGATGTGAGTGCATAAATTCACGTTCATTTTTAATAAATAAATTTTGAAAAGTAATTTTTTTAGAAAAGTTTTTGATATTTAAAATTAGATGCAAACACCAAGCACGCACTGTTTACGGAATCGGTTCTGTGTTAATGAATATAAAAATTTGCAATTCATATAAAGGATTTATATTAAAAACTTTGTTTTTATAGGTTATGTTGTTTTATATATTTTTAAAAAAAGTGTTGTGCATCAATTTGCATTATCGTTTACAACTTTAATGGCCCATATCTCCAAACCGCAACTTTGGAGACTTAAGGAACATTTACTCAAAAACTTCTTAAGATAAATGCCTAAAATTTGTATCATATATTCTTACCAATATATTACATAATTTGAGAGTAGCATTTTTTTAATATTTTTGAAATTAAAGATTTTATACAGTTTTATTGCCACAAAAAATGACAATTTTTGAAAATTCTAAGAATATCACACATTTTAAATTTTTTTCGAAAAACTAAACAAAATATTTAAAAACTCTACTCTCAAATTGTGTAATGTATTAGTACGAATATATGTTTAAAATTTTAGACATTTATCTCTAATAGTTTTTGAGTAAATATTCTTTACGTCTAAAAATTGCTGTTTGGAGATATAGGTCGTTAAAGTAGAAAACGATAATACAAATTGATGCACAACACTTTCATTAAAAATATATATAAAAAAAATACTATTTGCACCGTCGGTTTCAAAAAATTTTGTAGTTTTTTCTTACAATATTAATCACAAAATTGATATTTTGACGCTTTTAAACTCTGATTCTCCTTAAGATAAGATGTCCAAAGTAATTTGTGACATTGGAACTTATTAACTTACGAACTGTAACGAAGATACACTTCACAGTTACACTTAAAAGAAGAGATATCACTGTTTAATTGACATTTGCATTTCTTGAACTCATAATTTCACTATTTCTTTTCAATTGTAATTTATTTAGAACCAGGCAAAGCTTGTTATGGTCATAGACGCGGGTCAAATAATAAATGTAGATCACCCATCCTTTTCTTTTTCCATTTTTTTTTTTTTTTTTTTTTTTTTTTAATATAAGCCAAAGTTAGTTAACATGCCTCACGGGAGAATATGCTGCACTAGTTCCGTCTCAAAAACCAAATACCGAAGTGCACTATCCATATGTTTTGGAGGCTATTTGGCATTCTCAAAGGCATCATTTTGCAGCTCTCAAAACGAAATTGCGCCGTAATATCGCTTCAGATAGTACTTCAGCTAATAAATAGAGGTATGTATTATGTAATTATTGCGCGGCTAGATATTAAGCCAAATTGACGAAATTGTGTGTGTGTTCTAACTGACCCATTTGACAACTTTTCCGCGCTATGACAAGATTAATTTCGAAACAAAAGTTCTTTGATCCACCCTAATGTCTACTTCCCTCTATTTTCCTTTCAAAGTCTACGAATTTTACAAATTCTTAGTTTGACAAGTTATTGGGTGCCAAAAGCGCCTAAAGTATGTATGTAGGGGGGAAGGCGGAACAAATTACGAAATGTGTGTGAGGGTGGAAAGGAGTCAGAAGATAATTTAGGCAGAAATCCCAACATTTCTAAAAAGTGGGAATTCCCCCTTCTATACAAACAAATCGTCGCCCCAGTGTATATCAGCAAATCTTTATGCAACATTTTTATCAAGAAAATAACAAATAAATATTACAAAAAAATACATTTATTTAATTTTCTGTGTGTTTTGAATTCGAGAAATAAATAATAAATTAAAAATCTTACTTAATCATATAAAATATAACTTATTGCTTTAGAATTAAATTAGGTAGATGAAAGCCTATTTTTTTAACCTCTCTATTTAACAAACGGAGGGGGTTGGTTGACACGGAAAATTTATAAAGCAATGGCATTGTACTTTGGAAAATCATAGCAACACTCATTAGAAAGTATGTAACATAATAATTTGAGGGAATATGGCTATTTAGTCTACCATGCTTTCATGGTGATGCGATGTATAAAGAAATCTGACAATTTTTATTTTTTGTTCCATTCCTAAGAAAATTAGCGGGGCATCCCATAATCCCACACTTCCCCTAATTAATCAAAAGATAGCTTTTCTTCAGTAACTTGTATGTCGCACAGTTAAAATTGTATTGTAAATATTGCAGCTAATTAAGGAGAGCAGCTTTTTCTAGAGAAAGTTTGAAAGTTAATCGTTACATACAAGGAAATATTTAATTAAAAAAAAAGAGAAATTTTTACTTTTTAGTAATTGATGAGTTTTTTATCATATAGTTTAAGTAAATGTACAGGGGCGTAATGGGACATAAAATCGGCCCGGTGATTTTAGATTTACGCCTTCCCAAATTTTCAATATAATCATTGATCAAATTTTAATAATTATTTTTAATAAAATAATTTCAATAAATTACTAATTTTAATAATTAATATAATTTAATATTTAAATATTTATATTTAATAATTAGCTTAAATAAAATTTTCTCTTTTCTTGGTTTCCATAAACAATTAATAGTTGTTTTTTATAAAAAAAAAAAAAAAAAAAAAAAAAAAAACAGCTAAATTGCAAAATATAGAATATCCATGCATATAACTATCATGTTTATTTAAAAATTACATCCGGAATAATAATATATACTTAACCTTAAAAGTTATAAAAATAAGTTAAATTCCTAACATGATAATAAAGTATAAAGGGTTGTTGAGCGTGACTGGGATTTGAATGCATTGGGTTTAAAAAAAAAAGAACGTTAAGTAAAGCACCTAATTATATTGAAAACAAATTAAAAATGTCTTTCAAACCAGACCGGCCCATTTTTTACAAACACCGACCGGCCCGGTGATTGCACCAGACAACCCTTTGGCCAGTATGTCCATGTAAATGTGATATCGGATCGGAATAGCCTGTATTCCGCTTTCCCGGCTCTGATCAAGCTGAGAAAAAAAAATTCCTCGTGCCGTTATGACTCTGCATTTATCAGCCAGAAGAAACAGACCAAAATTCCAGTGACTTCGAAGAAAAAATCTGTTTTAAAGTGTGACAAATTTTAAAGAAAATGTGTTTTTTAAGTTGTGATCCTCTTGCAGGTGAGGCCTTGGCTTAAGCCGCATAAAGGGATATGAGGCTCCTGTGAACATGAATTCTCTCATGCGCATTTCTATAGAGATGAGAACATACTGATCAAAATTTGTATTTCTCAACATTTCTAAGAAAGTTACGATTTTGTTTAATATAATATCAATAAAAATCTTTTTATTGGTGGAAAGTAAGTTTCTTAAAATATATGACTATTTTTAGGTTCATACACACTTCCCTAACGTAGAGAGACCCTACTGTAGTGAGAAGCTTATACAGTGACTCTGTCAATCTGTTTGTCTAAGGTCAGGGGCGTAGCCAGAGATTTTTTTCGAGAGGGGATATAAAATTATAACTATACTTTTTTTTTATTAATGCCGAATATATATAAGCATTTTTTCCCTCTGTATGTTTAGAAATTTAAAATCATTTTAAATAATTTAATATTTTAAACAAAACAAATCCTTTGATTTTTTGCGTTCTAATAGAAAACTGAAAAATTTCGGGAAGGGATATATCCCCATATCCCTCCCCCTGGCTACGCGCCTGTCTGAGATTAAGGACTAAACTGTATAGTGGTTAGCGTGCTAGCCTCTAGACTGCGAGGTTGCGGGTTCGAGTCCCGTGTTAGGCATGGGTGTTTGTAAATGTATGTTGGCTTGTCTAATGACGAATGTTTCGGCGCATTATAGCCCTCGTGTTGCTGACGGCGCCAGATAATCTGAAAACAACCAATTTGAGGTTAACATCCTCAGATAAAACTACAAACAACACTTGCGATTTCTTAAATGAAAGGTCTCATCGAGACGAGTTCTCATTCCAAAATTTACCTTAGGACCTTATAATACAAAGTCACTGGAGTGGCGAACGCGGGCAACCGCTTCTGGCCACTGATGCGGCTCCGTATAATAAGCTCCATAGGATTGCATTTAGGGTCTGAGCGCCACAAGCAACAGAAGCAACCTTTTGCCACAGTAGTGGCCCAGTATAATAAGCTCCATAGGATTGCATGTTTCACTTCGAGTGGTTTGTCTGAGCGACTGAAGCGGAGGCACGCTTTCGCCACTCGAGTGGCTCTGTATAATAAGGCTCTCAGAGTAACAAATTAAAGTACTGAGAATAGCGCAGTATTTTCATAACATAATATGTAAACGATGTAAACGAACTACCATCGTTCAATATTTAAATGCCTTGTCAATAGTAAATACGTCTAAACATATAATTATAGTTGTATTGAGAAGGTAATGATTTTTAAAGGACATTTTAAAATATTGAGAGTATTTTTTTTTTTTTTTACAATTAATAATTTTGATCTTAATAAAACAAATAAAAATATTTTTGATTTAAATGCACAGTTTTAGAAAAATTTCTTCAGCTTTTAGTGTAAATTTAAAACTATTGTAATGGTTTTGTTGTCATAAAATGTTTAACATTCACTATTCTATTTTTGTAAATTTTTATTTCAATATTTATAGGTAGTCATCATGGGATGTTACCTTTCGTGAGAAGTCTACAGTTTTTATGATCTCAGTATGATGTTTCTGCATGTTTTTTTATTGATGTTTAGACTGTTACTCATTTATTTATATTCTAAGAGCTTCGATTACTATTGTAGATTACTATAATAGAATATATATATATATTATTAACACATGTAATTGCTGCCAAAAAATCACTCATTATGTCAAAGTCTCAACAATAGGGGAATCCGTCGAAAATTCATCTCGCAATTAAGAGAACGTCGTTCATATAGTGTTATTAAAATATTCATCTACACAAATAATATTTAAGCCCCAGTGTAAAGTTATGAAATGTCATACAACGTTTGCATGCTTCAAAACGTTCTATGAGCTTTGTTGGCGACATGCTTCCTCTTGTAATCTCTTTATCCTATTTTATCGTGTTTTCAATGACTTATTTTAAAAAATGGGCTTCACTTGTTACAAAATTAACATCTTTGAATTTTGATAAAATCAGTAAATTAAAATTCCTCTTGGATAATTTTTCTATAATTTACCAAAACACGTTACATTGTAGATTTCTTAAATTTAGGAGTTTGAATGCATTCACAAAGCAATAGAACAACAGATATACGGGCAAATGCAACGGTTGCTGCTAACTCCTTCTAAAGTCGTGTATAAATGCAGCAATAATTTTTAGATCCAATTTATACACTAGATCTGTAATTTAATATATAAAAGACGAATAGTTAGCCTATTAAAATATTAAATGATTAATTCGACACGCACAAACGTTATGTCGTTATTCTGACTATCATCTAGAAATGTATCAATGATAGTTGCCCAATTACATCATCAAAAGTAAACAAAGACAACATGATTATAAAATACACAGATTTACTTTACATTTATGTCGACAATATGCTTTGATATTCTTTTTTAATGTGAGGCAAAAATTATTTTCCTGATATTAGTGCAGCTCAAAATCTTCCGCTCAAAGTTTAGTGCCAAACTTTATTTAGAATTCAAGGTTTTCATGTTTCCTTCCACTAATTAATATCAATTTACTTATTGTAAATGGTTATCTGAATTATTATCAAGTTACGTTTTTTAATGAATACTGCCTTTATTAGGGCAGTTCAGTTTGAGAAAATTATTTTTATTTCGAATAAAATGAATCGCAGTACTATAATTATAGATGCAAAAGATTGTTTCAAAGATGATTTCGGGCTATTTAATCTAATGTTTGTAAATACTAGTTTAAACCGCCTGTTAAAAATTTTAACAGATTTTTGACAGTAATAACTTGTATTTCACGCTGTAAACTTTAATTCAAGAACTTGTCGTAAAAAGAAGATCCATTTAACATGATTGAATACTTATGTTTAAAAGATTTTACATCAAAATTTTTGAAATATTCATTTAATTTATTTTAATGAACACTAGGAAAAAATAGGAATTGTCCTTTATTTAAAATTGAATGATCGCAAAATAACTTTATATCTTTAAACTACTCACATTTTACTTAAAATTGATACTCTTACTAAAACTTTTTTTTCACAGAATACTTTTCCAATAATTTCATTTTGTTGTACAAATTGATCACAATACACAATGCGTTTATGACGCAATTATTATGCTTCGGGGATTTCCTGTTTCATACGAACCAAGTTTAGAAATGTTAAGGAGGTAGCTCACAAAATACAAATTTTATATTATGGATGCAAAGAAATAAGAATTAAATGTTTAGAAATATATTAGTAAAATTTCGTAGCAATATATATGTGACTAAATAGAAATCTTGTTTCCCAAATTAATTAAATACAAAATTTCCACAAGTCTCATTAAATTTCTTCAATTCCAGATCCAAATAATCCGTACGTGATTAAATTTCTCGTTTGAAAAGATTAATCCTAAAAGTAATAATGAAGAAAAATGAAATTAACTTTCAACACTTGGAAAGTTTATACTACTTTAAACTCGGAAAAAGTTTTTCATCTATTTTTTTAAGAACTATGTCAAGTTTAGGGTTTGATAAGCCTAGAATATGCGAATTTGAATAGTAATTTAACCTAATTTTATTCTTTTATACTAAATTTCATGCTCTTCAATTTATTATGTTTGGAAAACATTTAGACGTACTATTTCATAATTACTTTTATGTTTATCTAAGCTACTCAAAACCTTTTTCATAAATTAGACCAGGTGAACTTAGTTCAGCGAACTGTCGGAAGTTGGGGAAGAAAAAAAAACTGTTTTTGTTTTAGAAAATGCCTTATTTCCCTTTTGATAACATTGCTGTATTTTCCTTCAGTTTTTTCTCCGTCATTAGGTCAGTTCCCTAAATATAAAACTTATCGAAATAGTTAAGGGGTGTTTAAACCTTTTGACGATAACAAAAACAGTTTTTTTTGCGTAATTTTTTATGTCTTAAAATAAAATGTATTTGCTTTTTTAATTGATATTTTTTATACAGAACAATGTTTATTTTCTTTTTGAAAAGCAATAATTATTTTAAGCATCAGTAGGTTTTTTTAAAAGTTATCAAGTGAAACGTAATGATGGAAAATTTAGAAGAAAAAAATTATGGATATAAGTTACCCCCAATATTAAAAAAAGTTATTTTCCCTTTAAAAAAATTATGAGCATACATATGATAGTTTTACATTCTCTGAGACAGGAATTAAGAATATAGATGACAAGGTTTTTTTTATATAAAATTGTATTTATAGTTAGAGAAAATTTTAGAAATTTAAATATTAAATTTCTTTTTTAAATAAAAATATTTTTTATGTTGTATTAAAGGATAATTCTGCCTTAGTGAATAAACCCATAAATTAGCTTTAATTTCCATTATTAATATTGAGTTTATTCCAGAAACTTATTAAAATATCTTGTGGATAACTTATATATATGTTCAAAATATTTTTTTCTAAATTTTCCATCATTTTCACTTGATAACTTTTTAAAAAACACACTCATGTCAATGATTATTGTTTTTCAATAAGGAATTAAACAGCGTGTCGTATACAGATATCAACTAAATATAGAAATTACATTTTATTTTAAAGCATATCAAACGTTACAAAACAAAACAAAAAAAGCTTTTTGTTGCCGTCGAAAGGTTTAAACTCCCCTGTGTTTAATTTGAAAACGAATTCAAGTAAGATGGCAACAATGAAACATTGTTGAAGTAACTGCACTATATTTGCTGTTTTTTGTGTGTATTTAAAATTTATGACATATGAAAATAATACTGTATTTCTTTAATTAAAAAAATTTGTAAGTTACATGATTTATTTTCAAAACAGCATTACCTCTTCAGTTTTTAGAGGCATGAGGTATTAGAGGTTTTCCATGTATAGAACTTATTTTATTTTTTAATTGGATCTAACTTTTAATTGTGTGGGTTAATGAATAAATTTTTGGCCAAATTAGACAATGTGTGCTTTGCAATTATAAGTACAAGTGATGTAATATTTTAGCGTAAGTAGCTAAAGAAGACAAAGTTAGGGTAAAAAATTTTGAAGGTGATGTTTAATGTTTGTCAGAATCTGTGTGAAGTTTTCTTGTTCTCATTATATTTCTGAAATTATTTAAAACTGAGCTAGAGATGTGATATTTATTGATGATAGAATTTTATCTTGATGTATGTAATATATAGAAAAGTGAAAATCATTAATGCAAATAAATTGGATTTCTGTAATATACTTTGCAAATTTGTCTTTCATTCATTGTTCTTAAAAAAAGTCCCATCCCACACATTCCCAAAAAATAGTATAAATTTTAAAAATTCACAATAATATACATTTTTTAATCTGCACTAGAATAGTCATGGTCGGAATTTTTTTTTCCATATATATTCTGACATTTAATTGTGCAAAAATAATCAAATTTGTTAAAATGCCGCTTTACAGAGACCTTGGAGGAGCGCCGAGCAATTCGCTCCTACTTTTTATTTCACGGTGGTGTTTTTGTAATGTGTTTTCAAGAATATCCCAGCAATGGGGATCATTAAAATAAAGGATTTATGTCATTATCATTAACACCATAACACATTCTTAAGCGCTACTTTTTTTTACAACAATTGTTCAGTTCCAAGTTCCCCCGTTTCTCTCGCCCTTCTGTTCAAAGTCACTTAATTAATTAATTATATTATATTAATTTAGTGACCTCAGATGTAAATTTTTTTACATCTGAGGCTCTTTAATAGTTCTCACTCTTAGAACATTCTTTAATAGCGTGACAATTCTGAAAAACTATATTTTGAACTAGCTGCGTCGCTCTACGTTGCGGTAACCCGCCATTGTATATAGGTCCCAGTTTTTGACACTTCTCGTGAAAATTTCAGAGCTGTACGTCTATTAGAAGTAGCTAAGTAAAAAAATTAATTAACAAAGGCAAAAAAAAAAAAACCTACATATATTTTCTACATTTTACATTATTGTTCCTTATTAGCCGGCTAAAACTAGTTATGTTGAAAATTGCAGAGTTCTAGGCATGTTAAAAGTCGCTTTGTAAGAAATTAATCAAATAATATTCAATAACATGCTCGCTTCACACGCTGAAAAGTTCATTGTTGCTCAAGCATAAGATCGTTTCGCCAAGAGATTAATTGCTATATAAACCCTTAATATTAGAACCTATCCCCTAGGGGTTGCCTGAATCACCTAAGAGGGCGGTGGATCAGTTACATATAGAGGGCACCAGGCCCTTCTGACATCCATTAAACTATCCCATATTGTGATAAGCCACATTCTGTTGACCTACGTAGTAGGGTGGATCGGAAAAAAAATTATTCAGAATTTCAAATCCTACCTATGGGGAAAAGATGTTCTATAGTATAGAGATACAAGGAAAAATAATTAAAAAAAATATAATTAAGTTCAATACTGCCACAAGGAGGATGAAGTTTAGGTATTTGAGCTTTTTTTATAGCAAAAAGTCAAAGTCAATTGTATTTTTTGCTGAGGAATTTCAAAACCTATCTATACGGAAAAGAGGTTCTAAGGTACATTGATTAAGGGAAAAATAAAATTAAAAAAAAAAAATACATTTTATGTTAAGCTCTTTGCAAGGGGGTTGGGTATTTAAGCTTTATTATTAAGATTTGGGTATTTAAGCTTTTTAATGGTAAAAAGTCAAAGTGATTTTTGTTTAAGGGAAACATGGCTTTAGTACTTTTAAATTTTTATTGGAATGAGAGGACTTATATTAAATGGTTACAGGAAGAAAAAAAAAATCTTCGGAACTACAGTGAACAGTAATCACGTTTGGTAAACTTGCTTGAAGTTTCGTGATTCCAGGCCATTTCTTATTAACCCGTCTCTTTTGTATGATCCGCGTACAGCAGAAAATGCTTCTGTGACTATTCGTTCCATAGCTTGAGTATGACAAGGATACCCCTTGATAGTAGGTAGTATTGCCGTAATTAATTGCCCATTGTTTGAATTATCTAGTCTAAAATACGTAATAGAGCACTGAAATTCGAGAGGTATCTTCAGAAGTTGAAGCAACGTTTTCATATCTTACGTGCATTTTTTAAAAAGTTTGCACTCTTTTCTACTCTAGTTCAGTTTCAACTGTGATCTTTCAAGAGAGCAATCAAATTCGTCTCTTCGTTCTAGGACGCTTGTCGTATTTTAACAATTATATTTGCAGCATTCAAAGTAGTGTATAGAGCGAAAACATTTTAACTTTAATGAAAAGTATTCTATTAACCTCCAAACTTGAACATTGTCAAGGTTGGAGGTTAATAGAATACTTTTAACCTCCAACTAAAAGTATTTTGATAGAGCAATAAAATATTTTTACCTATCTGCAAGAAAAATGGTGGGAAATGTGCATAAATCAATCAGTCAATTCCCATTATTTTTATTAAGAAGAGTGAAATATATGTACGAGTAATTTAATGTATAACACATAATGGGGGGGGGGGGACTTTAAAAATCTTCACCCTGGATATGGCACTGATTCATCGGCAGCGCGTTTCATGACTCAACTTCTAACTATTTAACAACATATGAACGTTTTTTTGTGTGTGCTCACAATAGACCTTGAAAAAGATATGAGGATGTTTGCTAAAATCCAGAAACGATCGATGTTATTTTGATATATTTTCACCACATCATTATTTTTTACTCACAACTGTATTGTGGGAAACATTTAAATTATTCGTTTAAGAAACACTTCTCAATTAAAAAAAATTATTTTCCATTTGGCATTTTTTTCTTCTTTTTCCGTCATCTGAGGGCGCCGAGTGATAGGTTCATAGGGAGGGCGCACCGGGATACGTACCGGTATCCCGGTGGGCCAGGCCGAGCTTGCCCTCTCCTGTTTAGAAACAAAAAACGCGGCGCTTGACCTTTGCCTACATACCGTATGGTATAAGAATAAATGGACAAAGTCACTTGACCCACAATTCTGTTTCTACTTTGAAGTTACATAAAAACGTCACTTCCGTCGCAAAGTCAGAGGAGTGTGCCGGCGTTAGAGGGTCACGTGATCGTTAAGTATTGGTTTGATCAGAACGCTGTTTATGTAAATTCTGAAATATTCATCGCAAAAGTTACAGTGATTCACCACACAACCAATACAAGCAGAAAACAGAAATTCTCTTGAAGAAAAACGTTCAATCCTCTTCAGTTCAGATTCAATCAAGCTCTATAAGTGCGACATCATTGGTGGAAGCCACAAACCTAAAGAACAGAGACCGCCTACTTTTAATCACAAGACCAAACTTGTGTTTCTCCCGCGTTTTTACTTGTAAAATAAAAATACCGATTTTCTTCCAAAAATAGTTGCAGATTATTTCAAAAAATAACTATATTAGCTAAAAGAGTAGTTTAGGCCAATTTTGTCGAAAAAAGTCGCCATAGTAGCCTTGCCTCGAAAATAGTCGTCTGTGGCAGCCCTGTTGTCTTATATAGGCGCTTGCGATCACATTGCGGTACGTTGATTGGTTTCATACCTCCGTTATTTGCATTAGCAACGCAGGGGTATACCAGTTTTTCTGGCTCTTCAGTGTATTCCATAATTGTGTAATATGACGTTTTTGTGACTTTCTGAAATGTTCACCAGCGACTCACGAGGCTAAATTTTTTTTTAATATTATGGTTTTGAATACAATTTTGTTGCATCTTGGTTTTTCATGGCGAAAAAAATCTAAATGAAAGCCATACTGCACCAAAATTTTGCCACACCTAAACTGTTATTCTAGTTCCGATTGCAAGGGAAAATACTTTGAATAACAGTCTTTTAAAGGATTTTTTTTTTTTTTTTTGCATTTCTAACAACGAATGAGAAGTGTCTTGAATAGAGAACTCCTACTTAGAACGCACAACACAAACGTTTTTACACTAGTTATTGAATTGGAATTGTCACACATCGTGTGTATCGCCTCTGATCCAGGAGTTTGGCTTGATCAATGAATATAAACTGGGTCGCGTTGCAAAATGTATAGCACATTTCAATATTTGTTTGTGATTATCTGCATCTACTATTGAAACATATAAAAAGTTTACCACCGATGTACTCAACATTTTTAGATTGAAATTATTTTACCTCAATTAAAGTAATTTCAAATATAATCTAATTTATGGTTCCTAAAAGTTTTTTTTTTTTAAATACATTTTTGTTAAAATATTGAAAACCAAAAGTGGAAGGAGAAAATTCTGTTTTTTTTTTCCTACCATGATATATATAAAAGGAATGAAAAAATTATGTTTCTATTTTAATAAATGTTTTATTAATTAATAATCAAAAACTATTTGATTAAAAAGTACCATACTATTTTAAAAACTATCTGCCTTTAAAAAACTATCATTTGAAAAAAAAAAATATTACTAAAATATATTAATTATTTAACAATTTATGGCTAAGAATACCATTTTTCTTTTTAACTTTAATCATCAGTTCTTTGTTATAATTTAAATTACTAACTATGCATTGGAAAATTATTAAATTAATTATTTCTATGTTTTTTGGATGCTAAATCTAAATATGGCATAATATTAAGAGGTTGCCATTGAACTTTTAAAGTTTGGTTTAGTTTTAATATGTAGAGAACCCCTTATGACAAAAACTATCTTTTATTCAAAACCTTTCGAGTTCAACAACAGCATTCAAACAAGGACGCTTTTCCCCCTTTATTTCATTAATTGAAATACAAGAGTGTTCAGATTTTTTTTTTTTTTTTTATGTACTGTACACATTGCACAATGCCTCTAGTTTAAAAGAAAATTCTTCTTAATTATATGGAAAAAGCTTCATGACCTCAACTATTCATGAATATTAACAATAATCTTTCTTTGGAATTATTTTGCACTGAAAATTGCAATAACGTTGTTGTGTGAAGTTGAATAAGTTGAGCCACACAAATTACCTATATTTAGTATATAAACTTGAATGTTGTAATTATAATATGCACACAAATTACTTTAATTTGCAAGAACAGTTTATTACAAAATCAATTATGTAAAATACAACTTGCACAAAAATACATTTTATTAATGTGATTCTTGAGCAGTATATATTGATATTATCCTCTTAATCTTAAAACTCTTTTTTTTTTTATACATTACAGAGAAATAGGCATAGATAGAACATAAGTAGGTATTTACATTTCAAACAATATAGCTCTGAACAATATCTACAAAAGTATAGGTCAAAATTAAAAATCTGTGTTTATCTAATATTACATATTAGACTAATTTGTTATCAGTTTCTTAAATGTAGAAATATTTTATCTGAATTCCAAACTCAAATAAAAGAACTTTAAAAGTTTTACTTTAATGCACCAACAAATAAACAGAAAATACTAGAATAAATACACAAGTTTAAATTGTATATTTGCATATAAAATAATCGATAACACAAAAGGAAAACTTTGAAATTATTAATTTCATGCTTCTTTATTTTGGCAGGCATTAATTTATAAACTTAACATCTGGCACACTAAGGGCATAAGTTAACAGTAGCAATTATTTTTATACCTATTATCGAGATACTAATCATCTTTATATCAACTTTTTAACAGCTTGTATGAAATTGCTAATGAATTTTTTTTACAAACAACAATAGTTTTACAGATGGAATAAGTTAGAAATAAATAGGATAATATTTGGAAATTTATTAATAGTATTTATACTATCAGCAGCAATAAAAATAAAACTAGTAAAAAATAAGGTCATTCAAGAAAAAATAAGTAAAAATTTTGTATCACTGAAAGCACATTTTGTTACTTTAAAAAAATAATTTCCTTGAATGTAATCATCTGTTTATTAAAAAGTATTTACATAAAACACTGAAATATTAATAAAAATATTGTAAAAGGTAAAATAAAAAATTGGTATATATTCAGATAAAACATTTTCTTCCTAAAAACATCTACTTGAAAACTTATATACAATTCAATTTTTGCAAGAATGTAAGTATCAAACAATCTTAATTATTTTATCAATTTTTATTAGTTCTACTAAAACCACTTTAAGAAACTAATTTTATTCAAATAGAAAGGATTCAATACTGTAAGTGAAATAAAGTTTAAAATTCTTCATAAATACAAAACAGAGCCAAGAATACAATCAATACCTTATTTAACATAATCAAAATATATATTCAAAGAAGAAATTACCTGAAAATATTGTTTTGGAAATTGATATTTCAGAGTTAATTTTGTCCAATAAAATACCAAAAAATTTATTATAATCAAAATATAAATCACATCAAAAATTCCTATCAACTCAGTAATTATTAAACTAAGTTACATGAAGAATTTTTCCCAGAAAATGTATTCATGGAAGTTTTAATCACATGGCAGGCTCAAACCAACAAAATTTTAAATTAACATACTAATGTCTGAATAACTTGATTGCTCCCAATTAAATATTAACCCTTTTTAAAAATTAAACAAAATAAGAACTCTTCTTTGAATGCGTTTTGTGAGAATTCTCAAGTGTTCAATTAACAATATTTAACACACACTCACACATATATTAATTTTTTTAAATACTTAAGTGGCATAAATATTCATTTATAAAAAAATATTCTAATTTTTGAAACTGTAATAAGAAGTAAGTGCAAAAATGAAATTCTAAGAGAAATTTGTATATATTATTCAAAACATACTGTCAAAATAAAAATTACTCCAGGAATATACAATGTCTTTAAAAAAAAAGCTGTACAAAAAGAAATAGCACCAACTTATTTTGACAATTTAGCACAAATGAAATGAAACATAAAATAAATAATGTGACCAACACATTCTAAATTCAATCTCTACACTTATGATAACTGAACCATATTATATTTAATCATTGGCCCCAAATAGTGGAATGTACCTCAAGCAATTGTGCTTTTTTGTACACTCACTTTATAAATATCTGTAGTGCATTCAAAACATAAATACTGACTAGGAAAAGTCATTTTGTATGATCTGGAGAAGAATCAAGTGGTATACTTCCTGCAGTTGTATTGCTATTTTGAGAAACAGCGTTATTGGCACGGAGTTTGGAGCGAAATTTTGAAGAAAATGAGCCTCTTGAAGAAGGCGAAAGACTACTTATACATCGTTTTGCATTTGTTTCATGTTGAGATGTTGCATTCATATAATCTGCAATCAGTAATGTTATTTCCAAAATCTACAATGAAAAAGCAATTTTTAGAGGTTTAAAGAAAAAACTAACAACAATAAATAGATAAGAGCAGCAAATATATATGAGTAAAGTTTGCTTACAATATAATCCCAAAATTAAAAAAAAAAAACTTTGAAAGGTTGATTCAAACCAATTTTAAGTAGGTGTCGAAACAGTTGTAAAAAATTTATTGTATTTATAACTACAGTACTTCTAAATGTCACAATATATTTTGATTAATCAACAACTTTTATTTTGAACTGGTGGATTATGAATTTTTTCACATATTTTTTATATAGTTGTAGGATAAGATAAACATTTTAAAATAGTTTTACAGAGGCAAAAGTTTCTAAATCCTATTTAAAAAAAGGACTGAAAATCGAGTACAATTCAACCCGGGCCTAGTTGCATTTCATTTCATTTCCAAAACTGTCTTGTTACAAACTCAGATACTGTTCCAAAACTGCCTACTTGCTAGCATCTAAGATGGCGGCTTTCATGAAGTCATTTCCAAAACTTTCTAGTTGCAATAAAAAAGAGCCCAATCCACTAGTTGTAAATTTCCACAAAATTGTTTATTCTGAAAAACTACAGAGACAATTTCATAGTGCAGACCTATATTTCTACACTTTTTACTAATAATTACTGTTGGCTAACCTGCTACTTTTAGGGAATCGGCTATTTTTGTTCAGCTGTGTTGATTGAAAGTTGAGTGATTTCTATAAGGTTATGTCTTGTGTTATGCAGTTTTTTTTTTTGTTTTTTTTTTTGGATGTTGCGAAAGAAAATGAGTTTAAATATTGCAAATGTAGATGAAGAAGTGAGAGATGTTAAAAGTGTTGTAAAAAGTGTGAGTGGAAATAAAAAGTTTGAAATACACTACTTTTAACATCACATTCAGTTTCATTATTGTTTTTGATTTCCAAAACTGACCAGTTGCATTTACAGTGCCAAAATTAGATAATTGCAAAAGGTCCAATTCCAAAACTATCTAATTACCAAAAACTTTTCCAAAACTACCTAATTACCAAAAACTTGTCCTAGTTGCATATTAAAACAGCTTATTACTGCTTTATATAAAATAATACCAACCTAAGACCTTGTAAATTGAGTTTCTAATTTATTTAAAAATTTTATAAACATAACAGTCATAAATTAACTCTTGAGTTTAATAAAATACAGATTTTTTAATTTCCTGAAAGTTGTCCCCTAGCCAACTAGGCACTTTTGGAAATGAACCACTCATATATGCTAAGTATATTTACAAACATATTCCTAAGATAAATACAAGTTTGTTTTAAACCAAAATTTTAACCAATATATAGGGGAAACATTTACAAGATGGAACAATTATAAAATAATATTGTAAGACAAAACATTATGTTCTTCAAATAAGTTCATTTTTTAGAAAAATGTAGGTTTCATACTTAAAAGATTTCAGCGGCAGTGCTGTACAAAAATTTTTATCAATGAGATCTACTATATGGAAATATTCTCAATATTATACAATAAGTCCGAGTTAAATCAAATCAGTTAAACTTGAGAAATTACAGAACATACATTATGAACTAATACTTTATCATACTACAATCAGTAAAAAACTATAATAGTAAAATTACTAAGTACTTTACTTTCTACATAATCAAACAGCTGAAAAATATGTAATTGGTGGAACACTCCATTTTGTGCTGAGAATTTATTTTAAAATATAAGAAATTGATAATACAAATGGTTTAAGTCACTGCTTTAATACATTGCCATTGGTTGTAATAAATAACATTGGCAAAAAAAACATATATTTTTTTTTTTAAATTTCAAGTAGAATTAATTTCACAGAAAAAAAAGTTCCTTAAATATCAATAGACTACAAGTAAAATAATGACGGACCACAAACTTTTTGTCAGAAAAATCTACAGTTCAAATTATTTTAAGTATTAACTTACATCTAAATTTCATGGATTTATTTACAAAACTGAAGTAGACAGAAAATCCCAATATTTTAAAACTACAAACCTTTGGTTTTGTCATTGAGAACAGTAAGCGTTCTGTAGAGCATCTGTCTCTCTCTGCAGATAAATTTTGTGAACTCACAACTAACATAAAATCTTCACGGCAACCACCAAAAGTCATCACTGAATCATATGGATACCTCCATAAGCAATGCTAAAGATATTCATAATTATTAATAACTGACAGCAAATCATAGAATCATTTACATTTGGAATATGCAAGAATATAATTAGACATGTTGGTTCCAACTTTACAAATCAGTTGTAATTATTTTTATTGAAACATTGCAGTGTAATCAAGAACGAAACATTTTATATTCTTAAACTATATTAAAAAAAATATTTTAAAAATGATAATTATATGTATATTCGAAATAATATGATGTAATAGAGATAGGCATCGATAACCTAAGTGTCTAGTAAAGAAATTCTTTTAGAAGTTTGTGTGTTAAATGGGTCAGATACCTAAAAATAGAGATAAATGCAGTTTAGAGAATTAGAAGATGCTTATACTTTCAGCTTTAAATAATTTCAAACTAAGTAAGATCTTCACTGCTGAGTAGCCAAAACAGTGTGTTGCAATAAACAAGTGGTCAGATCCACTAATATTGCCAATAAAAATAGGGCATTATTCCACAAGCTTATGAGAATGTGTTAATCAATCAGACAATAGCACACTACATTCTGGAGAAATGATCAATGTTTTGATGCTCTTTTTACTTTACTAAAATTCTTTTGAAGCACCTATTTTTAAGTGTTTTTTTATAATATATTTTAACTATCATGAGGACCCATTTCATGAAAAACATCTTTACTTTTGTGTTTTACTTTTTAAATTTTTATTTTAACATAAGGATTTTTATTTATTTTGAACCATTGCTCTAATATATGTGGTGACCTATGATCCAACAATTTTTTTTAATTCATTTTAAACTCTTTTTTGCAAAGCAACTTCTAAGAATACAGCTCTGAAATTTTCAACATAAGTAGTTTTAGCCTCCTAATTGAACTTTTGAAACACATAATGTAATGATTTCAATTAGTTTTTTAATTTTAAACTTTTTTACTAAGCGACTTATAATAGGAATAGAACTCTAAAATGTTCAACGTAAGTATTTTTGAGCTCCTGAACAGAATATTAAACTTCTTCTTTGAACAGAATATTAAAATTTCAATTATTTTTTAGGGGTTTGTATTATTGTATTAACAGGCAATTTTTTTTATTTCCCTGACAAGGGAGGGGGTTCTAATATTAAGGGTTTACGTAGCAGTTAATCTTTTAGCAAGTGAAACCTGCTCATGCTTGCACAGTAATTTTCTGTGAATAAGCTATATACAAAGTGGCTACAGAATTTGAGAAACAAATTCTATGACATTTCCCTGATTTCCAGAAGATTTCCTTAAAAATTCCCTGATGTGCGCTATAATTAAAAAAATAAATAATGTCCAATTTAAAAATACCAAAATTTAATAAGTAAATTCAATTCTAAACAGTCAAAGTATAATTGCACCATGATAAATTTATGGTAAAAATTTAAAAAAAAAAAAAAAAACATCTTTACAACTAGAGTATGAAAAAGAATGGAAAACATCAATTAAAAATACAAAATTCACCAACTACAGCCATACTTGCTAAGATGGATATCTGCATGGGCCATGCAAGAAGGAAAATTTCAAATTTCCCTGATTAAAGGGTAACTTTACCAAATTCCCTGATTTCCATGAATTCCAGGTTCTGTAGCCACCCTGTATATAGCTTTGTAGTGTTGTTGCATGTTGTTATAATTTCAAGCAAACAGTATCAGTTTAAGTGTGTATAAGAAGTATCACTAATTTTTAGAAGTTTGCAAAAATAGATCTGGCACAGTTTGAATGCAAGCTCTTCATTTTTAAAAAAAAAAAAATTATGAAAAGTATTTTGTTGTATGATACAATAGACCCTATAATCCTCTATAGAAACAATTGCATTATATTATGACAAGAGAACCATTATTACCAAGATAGAGCTAATGTAGTAATTGCAATTCAAACATAGCAATTGTGATACTATTCAAACATGGGTGAAAGTTAGGAAAAAAAAATTTTACTGAATTTTTTAAGGAGTTTGTATTAAAAAGCAAAACATAGTGAAGAAAACAAAAGCTTGATTTAATGATGCATTAATTATGCATACAAGTTACACACCAACCATTAAAAATTTTAAGGATCATCCTAACATTTTTTTAAAGGCCCCTGCCACAACCAATTAATTACCATCATATTTTTCAAAGGATATCTTCATCCAGTTGTGCCTTGAGCTAATTTTAGAAATTAAAAAAAGTTATGAAATAAAGATTAAGCTATTCAGCATATAAGAATTAGATTCTTATTTTAAATCAGGAAGAGAGGATTTTTTAAAGGCTCTTTCTCAAGGATGAGGGGGGAAAAAAGCTATGAAATTGCTTACCAAAGGATTTTTCAAGCTAAAATAAACAATTTTACATGCAATAGCAGTTCAAATTACAATTTTAAACAAGGATAAACAGTAGAATTGGGCATTGGGACTAATTTTCTGCACAAAATGAAATTAAAATTCTAGTTATTCAGCATTGACTTAAACCAAAAGGTGAAACAGATCCATAGACACAGATCCATTTACATAGAGCCATAGACACAGATCCATTTACACAGACACTAATCACGGACATAACTGCTATCACATCAGCGAAAGTCTAAGCGAATAACACCACAATGGTGGCGCAAAACTCTGGAATAGCTACCAATAAAACAGCTTAAATCTATTTGAATCATTACTGCAACGTAAATATCAGCGATAGTGGCCACAATACCGTGGCAAATCTTGATAATTACATTAGAGCAACAATTGGCAAAATTGAACATCACCCCAACCTAAATATCGGCATTAGCGCTCAATATATCGTTGGAAATCTCGCAATAGAGGCGATTATATCAACGTAATAATCTACAAAATTGTCTATCACAGTCACATAAATTTCGGCGATAATGACATCTACAGAAATACATATTTTCGGAATAGTGGCTATATATCGATGAAACACTCACCGAAAATGAACATAACAACAACGTAAATCTTGGCGGTAGCTTGTCCGCAGCCACTCAAATCTGGGCAATAGCAGCCATTACGTCAGCGTAAAACTCAGCAAAACTAACACCACACACACCAACTAAATAATGGTGATACAGACTGGCGAAGGAAAAGTGATCAATGCATCGGAGGGTTGTGGAAGTCTGAACGTACGAATGTTCTGTGGTCAGATTTGTCTAATGGTAATGCAAATTAGTATCCATCTCAGGAATTATTGAAATTTCAGTAAAAAAAGCTGAAATCTGCGTTTCAGCTGAACTATATCATGTCTGACAGGTGCAAATCTATGCAAAAGTGTCAGTGACTATTATATTGGTATAACACCCAATGAAAATGATCATTACAGGGCGATTCTCGGCGATAGTGCCGCCATAATCTCGGGAATAACAGTCATTTCATCACCGTAATGCTCAGCAAATGGCTATCTCTTACCAACGTAAATAATGCCAATACAGGTTGGCAATCTGCAGTAAAAGTAGTCATTACATTGGAGGTTTGGGGAAGTCTGAACATATGCAGGTTCCATAATTATCAGACTTGGAAAGCAAGTCCAATAAAATTGTAATGCAAATAAGTATTGATAACAGGAATTATCAAACTTTCAGTAAAAAAAGAGCTAAAATCCGCGTTTAGGCTGAACTGTACCATGCCTGACATATGTAAATCTCTGAAATAGTGTCAGTGACTACTATAAGTACTCATTTCATTGGTGATTTGAGGAGGTCTAAAAGTATATGAGCATATTCCATTATGAGTTCTTTGTTAGCTGTTGGAAAAACATGAACTGAAGTGGAACTTTTTCCCATTAAGACACTTCCGTAATCGAAAATAAAAAAAAAATGTATGGAAATTCGTAAAAATACTGAAAACTTTTACCCATGTATTCAAGAAAACAATTCTATTGCAGGTAACGAATGATGATGCATCTACGTGGAACCATTTATATTACAGTATTAATAATAGCAGATTCATGTAATGTTTATAAAAGGCAGCGACTATATGTCCTGACATAATTTAGGAAATATGAAAAAACTATATTATAAAATATAAATGGTAACAAAATTTAAATTGAAGTTAGAAATAATTTTTTAAACACAAAGATACATAGAAATCTCCAATATAATTTACAGCATTTCAAACTAACACTATTAGTGTGATGTATTCCTCATTATACAAGATCAATCTTTTAAAGTTGCTGCATTTGATTTTTAAACATAGTACTTTCCTTTATTATAATTTTGAACACTACTTCTTGATCATAAAACAATTAAAATTGCAACATCTTAACTCAAATTTAAAAATTGTTCATAATGTGTTACCGGATTTCCAAAAGGTTTTTTTTTTTTTTGCTTGATTTTCATTTAATCTAAAAAAGTCGAAACATTTTATAGGAATTCAGAGACAAATAAATAACAAATCTAATAAATCTTACCAACGTTGTAGTGTCTAAAATTGCAATGCAGTTCTCTGCCACAGCTAGCCATACATTTTGTAGGGACCCAGATTTAAACTGTAAACAGATAAGAAAATTATTTGAAAAAAAAAAAAAAAAAACATCTTTGAAAGCTAATACATACTTGAAAAGCATACTGAAACCTAATGAATGCATACTCAAAAATAAGTGATAAAAAGGTATAATAAAATAGAATTTAATTGACAGTCTAATTATATAAATTTTCTATTTATTTAATGTAATTTGGATTTTTAAATGTCATAACAATTCTGAAATTTATTCTATATAAACAATTATAATAAATTAATTATGAAGTAAATGTGTAAGTATTTCTCATTCATGGATATAAGTATTTCTCATTCGTTTTTTCTGTCTTAAAAAAGAGCATTCAAATTTCATACAATATTTTGTATAAAAACAAAAGACAAATATCATATTAAGAATTAGGATACAACTTTTAAAGAATGTAACCAAAAAATGTAAAAACATACATAAAGATAAAATAAAAGGAAAAAAATCAAATGGTTACTTTTAAACATAAAAGTTTACTGCAAAATATTTAGAATGTTTATGAAAATCCAATGGAAATTGATTACAAATAAATTTAAAGTTCAAATTTTCCAGATACCTTTGCTTGGAAAAGTTTTCCACCTGAAAATGACCATTTCCTTGCACAATTAAGATATATCCGTACACAATCCAAGACACTGCGGCCTCTAAGAGCAATCCATTTTTCTCTTATCAACTCTGAGATTTTTCTATTAAAGAAAAGAAACTATTGAAATTCATGAATTTAAGTATTAATTATTATTTAACAATTTGTAAACATTTTTGGTAATATAATGATATGTCAAAAAAAAATATTTATGCAAAGTGGCAATTCTCTGATGCATGCATAGGACATTTTGGCTTTTTTCCTATTCGGAAATATGCAAGAATTATAAAATTAAGAGGAATTTACTAATTATGTTTTTGTTTGGTCTAATATTACATGGTGGCAAAGTTGTATGGAAGATAATAACCCCAAAAAAACACTTTTGAAAAGTAGAAGAACCACCAACCTCAAAAACACAAAAAACTTTCTTACAATAAAAAAATCATAAACATGATGAAAATTTTCAGCCACAAACACAGTGATATAAAAAAATGGCCAACCTCTGATTAGAACTCTCGGTTGTGACTCGCTTACGAATGTATGCTTACTTAATTTATTTTTAACATTTAAGTTCCGCTCCCATAAAAATAATTTACGCTGCTTGAGGTTGGCGCCCGTCATAGGAATATTAACAATGCTTGCGTTTAAACTAATTTATGGATGTTTGCACGAATATTCGAGTTTATGATTTCATTTGGATGGGTAGGAAATACAAAGTGGTGTAAATATTCATGCTCGTGTAATTTTCAAAATAGTATAGAGAAACTGTGCTCAAACGCTTGCATTTGAATCGTTATTAAGAATTTTTTAAGTAGGAAACTAAAGTGTTTCTGGTAAGCTTTTGTTTGGTTGATACATACATTTTGGAAAGTTTTTATGTGTGTGTGTGGGGGGGGGGGGGGTTTAAAGGTTAGTAATTAAGACGGGCGCCAACCTCAAGCAGCGTAAATGTTTATGGGAGCGGAACTTAAATGTTAAAAATAAATTAAGTAAGCATACATTCGTAAGCGAGTCACAACCGAGAGTTCTAATCAGAGGTTGGCCATTTTTTTATATCACTGTGTTTGTGGCTGAAAATTTTCATCATGTTTATGATTTTTTTATTGTAAGAAAGTTTTTTGTGTTTTTGAGGTTGGTGGTTCTTCTACTTTTCAAAAGTGTTTTTTGGGGGGATATCATAATTTTTTTTTAAACACTGACGACTTCTCTTTTTTGAATTTGTCCGTTTCATCGTTTTTCTATTTATCCCCTATGGTAAACCTGGTACCAGGAATATTCATAATTCTTCAAACTGAGTTCGACGATACCTTACATGCAATAATTATCTTTAAAATTGATAAACCGAAAGTGGTACCAATAGCATACTTGGTACTTTAAACATTCATAATTCATCAAAACAAAAGTCCAACATGCCATATTTATCTTGGAAATTGATAAACTGAAAGTGGTACTACCTATGCTATACCTGGTACCCTTAAACATTCATAATTTTTCAAGACAAGCCTAACGACACCCAACATGCCATATTTATCTTCAAAATTGATAAACCAGAAGCAGTACCACCTATGGTACACCTGGTACCATGAATATTCATAATTCTTCAAGTTGAGTTCAATGATATCTTTCATGCCAAAATCTACTTGAAAATTGACAAATTGGTTGAATGCGGACGGCAGTAACCATCAAAATCTACCACGAACGAGTACTAGAAACTTGTGTATGGCAACTCAACTCCCAAAACTTAAAGAAATACGTTGCCATTGACAAAGATCCTGTCTGCCAAGTTTCAGCTCGATTGGTTAGTTTGTACGCACAACGACCTATTTTGGTGCATAATAACGACTAATCAGTCCGGGACCCACAGCTTAACGTGGATTCCGAATCACAACGAACATCCACACCTAACACAGGAATCAAATCCGGCACCTTTAACTTACAAGGCCAGAGCGTGCATCCCATTGAAAGTTTATACTAATAAATTGTTACAAATAAATATTACAAGTTTTTTACAGTCTAATAAATATTGCAGTATAAATTATTTTTATTATACCAAGCATTATTTTGGTTCACATAATAACCCATTGATATTTGACAAAATTTAAAATATATTCTTAATAACAATTTTAAAATTCACTATGAAATTACAATTTTGATGATATATGATTCTACAATTTCATTTTACAATGGAAAGTAAAAATCAACACATCTTTAAAAATGAATGACATTTTTGCAAATTCCATTAGCCAATCGCAATGCGTGGTTCCTTTAGTCCTCTGTAATGAGTTGACTGTGACATCAGCCCGTATAACCTCCACATTTATACTTTGCCCATAGTATCTTGCAACAAAATGTGATTGTTTTCATTTTTCAATGGAGATTTCCCGAAATTAAAATGTTTTTGAAAGTTAACTCTCTCTAAATTGTCATACAGTTCAAATAACACATGCAACTTAAAGAACAAATATTTCTCTTTAATTCTGTCTCTTCAAAAATTAAATTATTTAAATTTTAAAGATGTTATAAGCCATATAATTATAGTCCAATTCGTTCTCCTATACTTTAACATTACGTCAAAACTCACTTAAGCCTAACATGTCGGAAAAACTAACTTCCAAATGATAGCAAACCTGTTTGGCAACTTTTGGCATATATATCTGAACCTCAATTACAAGCTGATCGCCTTTATCTGTCGCCAAATTATGAAATGAAAAAAAGTGGTTTTAAATTAATTAAAAATAGAAAGAATTATTTAATGAAGTTCAAACCAGCGTAGGATTTTAAGTTGAAACATTCCGCATCCTATAATTCAATCCGTTTGAAGATCTATAGATTAGTTAAGGCTGTACGTTTGTCTAAATTTTTACATCAAAATCGGGCTAGAACTCGTTTTTTTATTTCGTTTTGGAATTTTCAATATTTTTTTTCTTCGTTGTCTTTTGTCCTAGGTACTCAATTTTTTTTTCTTTGAAAGATATCACCGAGACGAATCTATGGTATTTTTTGTATAATTATGTGAAGTTTCGTAAGCGCGCTAGAAAATAGTCAATTTCGGCTTTTTCACTGGAAGTTGAGCAGAGAATAGATACTTACTGTCGTTTCTGCCTTTTTTAAGGTTGGCGGCGAAACGACCGTTTCGTCTGATTTTAACTAGGTCAAATATGCATTTATAAGCCACCAATGCATGGGACACAGACATGTCCCTTGCATCAGATGATATAAATGCATATTTGGCCTAGTTAAAATAATTATTTTTATGTATAAGTTTATCACCATGAAATATTTTATAAAAAAAAAACACAACTACTAGATTCGTTTTAACTTTATGTTTCTTATATGCTTATGAATAGAAAAAAGTGCCAAAATGTGCTGTGCCAGAGAATACACCAGAGAACTGCCCAAAGGTTTAATGCAACGGTTTTGTGTCACTTTTCTGACATTTAATTGAATATAATTTCATTCTATATACATTTCATGTCATCATAATATTTTATGGAGTTGTGTTGAATTTCCTTTTTAATATTCCAGAATATTTATAGATTTTGCACAACATTTGCAAGTTTTATTCCAACCCTTCTTCTATGCTGACATGGAGGGGGAGGGGGGGGGGTAATCACTTGCATGACACAAGAATTTCACTTCATCAGGAAAAAATACACACACACACATATATTTAACTTGAAGTTTTAAAAAAAATAGTTACAATTTAATAGATTATTTGACCAAAAATCACATCGATAAAAGCTAAATAATGTGTCAGACTTTATTTTACTTGATTTCAAAACTACATTATTTATGCATTTTTAAAAATTTTATAAACAGAGGATGGTAAAATTAACTAAATTTTTAGATGGGGGGAGAAGGGTGGAAAAAACATGAAGTAATTTCAGATGAGGTGGGTTGTTCAAATGAGACTAAGCATGTCATGGGACTAAGGGTATCAAAAAAGTCAAAATTCAACACTCCTGAAATGAAAGTCTAGTTAAGGAATTGGTTTAGATATAAAACATGGCCCTCAGCTATCGTAAATCATAGTTTCCATTTTTGCGTCATCCTATGTGAGTAACTAAGTTTTGCATGCAGGGATGTGAGTGGCTGAAGACCCAAAAGACTAAATCATATGCGAGCAAGAAATTGCACCATATTTTATACGTGAAACATGTTTTAAGAAGTAAATTATCAAAAAATGCTACATGATAAAAAAAATTGCACAATAATAATGATTTTTTATTCAGTAAGTAATAAAAAAAAGAATATTAAATTATTAAATCATTTACATTATAAGTTTAATTAAGAAATAAGTTTAACACATTATCAAGGCCATCAGAAATCCAAAATTAGGCATTAAAATATATTTACGACCTGTTCATTACCGAGATGAGAAAAATTATATTTAATAACCTTTTGATAAAAATTAGTAGATAAAAAAGCATACTTCATGGATTTCAAGGCTCATCCCCAAAAAATTTCAAGGACCTCCCAACTAATCACGGACATACCGGCTGTCACATCAGCGGAAACAGGGTTGCAAATCTCGGCAATAAATACTTTAAAACGGATTAAACCTAAGTGAAAATTACCACTACTCCAACTTAAATATCGGCGATAGCGGCCACCATACAGGCGCAAATCTCGGCAATAAATGCTTTAAAACGGATTAAACCTAGGTGAAAATTACCACTACTCCAACTTAAATATCGGCGATAGCGGCCACCATACCGTGGCAAATCTCGGCAATCATATTAAAGCAACAATCGGCAAACTGACCATCAGACCAACGTAAACATCAGGGTTAGTTCCCAATAAATCGATGGAAATCTCTGCATTAGAGGCGATTATATCGTCGTACACGAAATTTGTAATCACAACCACATACATTTCGGCGATAACGACAATTAAAGAGGCGCAAACCTTTGGAATAATGGCTATTATATCGGCATGATACTCGCTGAAAATGAACCTCACAACAACGTAAATTTCGGCGATTGCCTTCGCTGTAGTAGTACAAATCTTGGCAATAGCAGTCTTTACGTCATCGTAATGCTCAGCGAATATAATCGCCACGCACCAACGTAAATAATGCCGTTAGAGGTTGGCAATTCGCAGTAAAAGTGGTCATGACATAAGAAGTCTGAAACGTACGTAGGTTCCGCCGTTGCGACACTTGCAAGCAAATCCAATAAAATTGTAATACAGATTTGTATGAATCTTAGGAATGATCGAAATTTCAATAAGAAAAGAGCGGAAATAAACGTTTCAGCTAAACTGTACCTTGTCTGACAGGTGCTAATAACTGCAACAGCATCAGTGGCTATCACATCGGTGTAACACCTGATGAAAATGATCATCACGCTACAAAGTAATTCTCTGTGACAGCGCCTCCATAATCGCGGAAATAGCGGACATTTCATTACTATACTTCAGCAAAATGGTCATCATATATCATGTAAATAATGCCGATAGAGGCAGGCAATCTGCAGGAAAAGTGATCGGATGTTTGGGAGTACTGAACGTACGCAAGTTACGTTGTTGTCAAACTTGCAAGAAGCCCAATAAAATTGTACTGCAGATCTGTATTAATCTCAGGAATTATCAAAATTTTAGTAAAAAAAAGCTGAAATCCACGTTTCAATTTAACTGTACCATGTCTGACACGTGCAAATCTTTACACTAACATCAGCGACTATTATATTGGCGTAACATCCGAAGTAAATGATCATCATGCAACAACGTAATCCTCGGCAATAGTGTCCGCAATAGAAAAATATACCCCCTTCCGAAGTGGATTCTAACATTACAGGCGATTTGATAATTTCCATGCGTTTTCCTGCGATGATTTTAGAAAGAAGAGCAAAAATTTGCAGCGGAGGAAAAAATGAAAATTCGCAGGGAAAATGATAAAAAAAGCAGAAGTTCAAGAGAAAAAAAGACAACAAAAATTTCACCAAAAATACAAAAAACCGGAAGAATATCCTCCTTGTGCATGCTCAGTTGATACTTAGTGGGAGAAGCTACTGCTTGTTGGGGACTGTCAGAGTTTTTGTGATACACCATTGAACTATTGATTGTCTTCTATATGGAATACATCTGCAAATAGGATGGAACACTTGGTGAATGGAACTGGGGACTTCACTCAACTACGGTGGTGATATCTACTTAAGAGTCAGGCAGCATATAAGAAAAAGCTTTGTAAATGGGATATCAGCATAACTTCTTTTGTAACATTGTGATTGTGTAACACACAATGATACAAAAGAAGTTTTCTCTTATAACACGTCGATCAGTGCGCAAAGTGACTCACGCTGCAGAGACAACTTCAGATACGACAAGGAGTGTGTCTGTGTCTGCAATTGAACAAAAAAAAACATCCATTGGAACAAAGGGGAAAATGGCTACCATACCATATCCACCAAAGTAGCAAGTGCTGTATAGTGCTGTTGGATTACCATGGGTTGAGTATGCAAACTATGGTGATAGCATAAGGTTCCTCCATGTTCTTGTTTCTTACAAGCTTCCTGGTCTGCTAATAGGTATTTTCCATCTAAGGTTTCTTAAATTCTGTAAGCTATGTCCATGACAATACCAATGACGCAAAAAGTGCTGGCATGTTAAACACTTAGGAAGTACAGTTAGTCATATCTTAGTGATTTAAAATATAAAAAAATGCATGGTTATTTTTATTTTTTAAAATATTATATTGGAAACTTAAGCAATTAAAAAATATAGAATTGGTTCAAGATTTACAGTTGAGAGCCATGAATATTGCACAAGACATATTACTTAAATGTGCCAAACACTATTGAAATATATTTTACTAAATATTATTACTTGCAAAAATAAAAGTTTCCTTCATAACTAAATATCTAAAGAAAAATTCAAATGCAAATACTAATAAAATAACTTTACTTACTTGTCATCGACAGCATCTCTAAATTTTTTTGGAAAAAATTGATCTATAACTTGAATAATTTGAAGTTTTGGTTTAGAGTTTGCTTCTGTTACACGGCTGGTCTCATTTGAATAATCTCCAAATTCAATCTAAAAATCAAAAAATAGATTAGAAAACAAAAATTGAAGGCAAGAAATTTAGGTTGCCTTATTTTAAAGACATTTGCAATAATTAGTCTCTCTCAATACCCATTATAAAATATTCATAAATTAAGGGTACAATTCCTATATTTTTATAACTTTCTTAAGTTCCCTCGGTGTCATTACTTTTAGAAAAATTCTCTCTGTACAATACCTGTGAATATTAAAATACTCCTTAACTTGTAACATAACTCTGATGTAGAAATAATAATACATTTCCTTTAAATTAGATGTTTGATTGTTATCCTCCAACTTATGAAGAAATATAACAACCCATGCTTTTCCAGTAACATCCAGTGTGCTAATTTATTAAGGTATACAAATACAATTGAGATGATTTTCTTTAATTTTTAGGTTATAATTTCAAACTTTTTGGCAGTATATCAGAATTAAAAATGATACATTTTTATATATAAACTTTTTTTCTGTCAATTTTTTAATCAGCTAATTGCAATTAAAGTGATAATTAGGACATTATTACAACATACATAAATAAATGCGTAATTAACATAGAGGTATGATTTTTATTGCAAACAAAAGATAATATATTGACGCATGTTTCTATCGAGAATTTTGAATTTGGCTTCAATATTTAATTTAAAAGTTTTTAAATAAAAAAATTAAAAAATACATAGTTTTTAACAAAAAATTAAGATTAAAATCTGCATACAAATATGTTTATAACAATATATAATAGATTCTCAATAGGAAACACATTTACAACTATTGCCTACAAAACAAAATAAGAATTTTGTAAATCGGACCATTTCTTATGAAGTTATAATCGTTGGCGTAAAGTCATATAATACCAAAATGTCATTCTTCAGAAAACGCTTTTAAAGTTTACTACACTAATGAACGTGATACAAAACAGGTTCATAAAAGCCACTGTAATTTAAAAAGTAACTTGAGTGTCAGAAAGAAAATGCTATCAATTTAATGGAAATGAATTCGGGAATATTTTAAAACAAAAGAACAAAAACGCAGAACTGAGTCAAATTTCGCGATTCTTAATGAATATGTATACCTTAAAGTGGATACATAACAAATTTGCATGTTCCTCCAATTAGATAACATTTCCTTAGACTGCTTCATAATCCTTTACTTAATATATATATCAAAATAAAATTGGACACAAATTAAAAGCACAGATTTTAAATACTATTGTCATATTTCACACTAATGCTGTTTAAATTAAAACCGTACACTAATAACTATCCAAGGATTAGTTAATCCTTTAAAGTTACAAAAAGGGCTTCATGAAATCGATGAATTATTTTTGGAGATAAATATACTTCACATCACTATTTCTATATATATTTAAGATGGCACACAATACCAGTAATAAATTTTTCTTTATATATTTTTACTATTATTCATGTGCACTAATTAAGAATTATTTCACACTATTTATTTTTAAAGCAAAATGCATGATATGTACAGGGTTTGTGCTAAAATAAAATGTCACAAATCCATGACTTTTCAAGACTCAAGTAAATAATTTTCCATGACTCAAAATATTAAATCGCAAAAAATATGTATATATATATATATATATATATATATATATATATATATATATATATATATATATATATATATATATATATATATATATATATATTAATAACCTATATAAATTTTACTAACTCGAACATAGTAAGTAAATCAATGTACTATAAAATGATTTTTATAAAGTTTTATTTTAGAGTAAAAAATCCTTGTTCTAAATCAGAAGAAAAAAGGAAAAATAATTTCCATTTTTTGATATTTCAGTGTTAAAAAAGCTAATCAATCTTTAATAATAAAGAAATATTTGATCAATGCAAAATAGAAGAAAGAAGATGGAATTTTTTTTTTTTTTTTTTTAAATGTAAACACAAGCTTATCAAAACTATTCATTTCAGTTCTCATATTATGAATTTTCCCCCACCTACTAGACCTTAATCGTGTGAGATCACAAATTTGGAGTTCAAAAATGTTTTCATTGGCATCGGTTTTTAACTGTGGCCCAAGTTTCCGTCAAAACGTAAATAAACACATAGATGAATTTTCAATGAGATGAATAGCGATCATGGTGTTTATGATGTCACAGTTACGCATTATTATTTAAAATGTTTAGAAATCTATGAAATTCACGGTATTTCCATGACTTATGGCCATTTTTTTGCTCAAAATCATGACTTTCCATGACAAAATTTACTCAATGTCCAAATTCATGACATTTCTTGATTTTCCATGAACGCGGAAACCCTGTATGTAATCAAAAGCCTACCTGAGCGAGAAGAACTGTTAATTCAATTGCTAATTCTCTTGAAAGGGGAAATTTTCCTTCCATAATTTCTTCATTAATTTGGTACACTAATAGTAGTCGTTCTTTATCTGTCTCAGCCTTCCCATTGTGACGTAAAATTAGTCTAAAAATTAAATTATACTTATTAATATTTAACAAAACATAATTCTTGGTAAAAGACACAAATTTAAGTATGAAAATATGGTTTTACCTGTTTTTATAAGTTAGCTTTAAAACTTTAGTATTTTCAAATTTTCCTAAATGTTGTACACGTAAAGCTTGCTCCCATTGAGAAATGACATCACAGACCTTAAAATGATTCAAATGTTAAATTTCTTTGGTTTAAAATAATGTGCTCTTCAGTTTAAGTATTTTCTTTGGAACAATGGACAAATCTATTTTTGGACTATTTTCTATGGACAAATATAGAACATACAGCAATCTTAGTAAAAAAAAACTTATAAATTAACCTCGAGTGGAATTTTATGAAAAAACACAATAAACATACTATAAATTAAAAAAATTTACTTAATAGTGTAAATGCATGAAAGTAAATTCGTACATCATGAAAACTAATTAACTTTTTATTAATTAAAATTATTTTGAATAGTGCACTTATACTTTTGCTTCTTTGAGTAAACAGTGTTCTAAATCCTTTTCTATAGGATCATCACTGAACAAGGCAAAACCTGAGTATTCGCAGTCCCTTATGCCAACTTCTCTATTCACAGTTTTAGTAAACTCCTGAATGGTTGTTGATCCATCAAATCCAAAAACCTAATTATAACACAAAAACACATTTATACAAGCAACTTCTGAACAACAACAAAAAACTAGCAAATATATTTTAAATAATTGAACCAATTTAATTTAGAAGTATACGTTACTTTTCAAAAACACAATCAACACAATTGTTATTTTATATTGTTAGACACATAGATATTGATGATCAGTTTAACCACATCAAAATAGTTCAAGAAATTCATACAGAATGTAATTTTTAATAAAACAAACTACCAATATTACTGACTCAGGAAGGTATATAAATAACAAATTAAATGAATGAAAATTGTACAGAAAATTTATATTTCATTTAAAACGCACTGGGAAATATCATAGGTTCCAAAAATGTTTTACATACATTAAAATGAATGTTTAGCAATAAGATAGAGAGTTTAAACACTTACCTGATAGGTTCCATTGATAAAATGAACTGGTATACTATGAGGTAAACAGTGGTGATAAGGATTCTTCAACAGAATGCTAAGAACTTCCATTCTGGAGGGTTTGCATTCTCGTCCACCATTAGACAAGGCTCTTTCTAAAGCCCTTTGACAAAATATAGCATACTTGCCTGCTTCCAATCTGGAAATAAAAATGGCACAATCCAATAAAAATGTTACAGCATAAGTTTTTAAAATTACATAAAATACAAACATAGCACGTAAAAAATGCTAAAGCAGTCATCTAAAAAAAAAAAAAAAATAGGAAGGTATACACCCTAAATCCATTTATTTTGTGCAACTGAATAATACAACTTGCAATAAATATTTTTTTAACAAGCCTAAATTTTAAATATGTATGTTAAATAAAAATTTTATAAAAGCAGTGCAGGTATTGAATTCATTCTGAATAAAAATTGAAATCAATAAGACTCCTTGTTTAAATATTAGGGTGGCTTTGTTTTTAAAATGTAAGGTAAGGTTTACTCATGTATACATGAGTAAAAATTCATAAACTTTTTTTAACACTTTAAATCCCAAGCCGCCTTAACTTGCCTTGCAGAAAAATTCCCAGCCAGTCGCCTTTGGTCGGGGGTCCAGGGGGAATACAGACATTTCTAACTGTGATGAATCTTCCCAGTAGTAATTGTTGTTTGAAGTGTGATGGTCCTCAACAATAGGTTATTGTGGGGCATGTAAAAGAGAGACATGGGTTTAAAGTACTCATTGTCAAACTGCCCCACCCTTTGGACACTGAGTAAGATAGTCAGGAATTTTTCTTGTATGAAAATCTTATCAAGTACTTAGCGATGGCATTTCTTTCATTGATAAGATGCCGACTAAATGCTCTGACATATCAAGTAGATGACCCAACGCACAACCCTATTGCAGGTTGTAGACATAGTAATGATCTTGTAATGGTTGACAGTAACCCCCCCCCCCCCACAGGAAACCTAGATGTGGCCCACTGGAAAACAAATCGGGCTAGTTCATTTCCAGTTTTTTCGAATGAAAAGTCATCGGGTTTTTGTGAACCCACAGCACTGACTCCCTGGGATTTAAAAGGTTAAAAGGCACTAAACATGAATAGAAATTACTTTGAATTTGCGTTTCTCTGAAGATGCATACGTAGGTACCATAAAGTTCTGTTTTTAGGCTGAAAGAGAGAAACAGACAAAGCCAACAATTGCCATGCTTGGACAAAAACAAATGGAGCTGGATTTAGCTTGCTTTCAGATGTAACAGACTTTTCTGCAGATCCTACAGATGATGTCTTTTCAGTAGAGGATGTATCACACATAAAAAGAGACTGTGTGGCGCAAATGAGAAGTTGCTGAAAGGAAACATATTTTGATTATCTTGATGTTTTAAATATAAATAAAAATTATAATTTTTAATTGTCATATTCCAATATTTGATGTAAAAAATTTTGTTGATAACATCATAAAATAATATGCTAATGCATTTTAACAAAAAGTCTCATCTTACATTTCCAATTGCTCACTTAAATTACAAGATAACACAATGCCCTATATTTACAAAGCACCATTCAATTCTTTAGGTACTTTGAAAAAAAAAAGTTTACTGTGAACCATATAAGCTAGAATATGAAGAAATAATAGAAAAATTATCATTCTGAGTAGAGCAGGCCATTTAATTAATTTACACTTCCAAAACTGGATGACTCTATATGACTACAGAGTCACAATAAACAAACTTCAGAATTTCAGACATCCATACTAGGAATCAAAAATATATTTAATGAATTGCATAACAATTCTGTATTCATGAAGTCACATTAAATTTGTTATGTGCTTCAAGAAAAAGCCAATTGTGAGCTGTAAGTAAAAAAAGGATGGAATAATAATAGAAAATTATTCCGAGTGTGGAATGTTTCTATAAATATATGTGCTAACAATTCTGTATTCATGAAGTCACATTAAATTTGTTATGTGCTTCAAGAAAAAGCCAATTGTGAGCTGAAAGTAAAAAAAAGGATGGAATAATAATAGAAAATTATTCCGAGTTTGGAATGGTTCTATAAATATATATACTAACAAACTTCAACAACATCTTATTTAATTAAAGACATAGTTGATTAAATGAGAAACAGGTTAATTTTGTATTTTTTATTGCACATTTACATTTAGATATTGATGACAAAAACTCTAAAAAAAAAACAGTATCAAATGATACAGGATCTGATCATTTAGTAAAAAGTTTATTTTTTGGAATGAAATCAGTACAGCGTAAGGGAATTTTTGCTAAACCTAATTGAAGTTAAACAGGCAATGAAACACAGTAGAATTTCATATCTAGCAAAAATTATATCCTAGAAAAAAATAGATTGTAAAATGCTAGAAATGTTGAATAAGCTAAGAAATCGCAGAGGAAATAATGTAGCTGATATCACTGATATGTAAAATCAATTAAAAGAAAAAGTATAGGGGAGTGTGTTGTAAGATATTACAACACCTTTTTTGATGTTCAAGAAACCCTTAGAGATTCAAGAGATGGTAATTTTTATAATAGGGACTTCCTCCCACCAAGTGGTGGAAATGAGTAATTCCCTCGACCTTCGTCGCACTCCTCCCACGCTTAGTAACTGAAAAAGGGATTGATTTTTAAATTGATTGGGTTAGAGAGAGCAAGTTTGAAGGGTTTAGCCAATCAGACTTGTTGGCGGGTTTTGTCGAGTAAAGCTTGAACAAAAATCCACCACTTTCTTTCCTGACACCCACCTACACAGAAGGTGCATAAGAAAATGCACAGATAGCCAACTGCTTAAAGATATTGGGTAAGTCCCTTTTCTGTATTCCTGCAATGTACCCATCTCTCCGCCAAACTTAATTTCTAAACGTACTTAAATATTATGTCAATCTTCTAGTTAATGAATGTTATCTGAAATAAATGTATTTTGTTAAGTATACATGTCCTCTGTCCTATTTCTATGGAATTCAAGTGTTTAAGTGTACCGAACCTCTAAGTGAGGGAGGAACAAAATCACTAAAGGATCCAAAAAGGTAAGATTAAGTTTTTAATGAGAAAAGTTATCATATTTAAATATGGCAGATAAACTTTTGTAGTGTAAGTTTATTTGTATATTATTTAATAAGTAGTAATTTCTGTATTATATAATAAAATCTTATATATAATATATAAATTTAAATAGATATTTCTTTATCCATAAAAAAGTTTTTATTTGAATATATACTGAGATATATTAAAATTATGAAATCTTACTTGAACTCCAGTTTTATGATGGCAATGCCTAGAAGTTTGCTTGATTAGCTGGCAAAACAATTCATTTTGAAGTTCTGGGTATATAAGACATTGGAAGAGGGAATTTTGTGCCAAAGCTACATGATATTCTATTCCAGATGTATCCAGTGGGACAGACATAAATAATTGGAGTGACTAGAAAAAATACACATACAAATTCAAAATTGCACATATTTTATATGAAATATGCATATAAAATATAAGAATAAAACCTCCACACAAATTCCACTAAGATTTTTAAATTCAACTTCAGCAAACTTGTAACCACTCCTTGTTCAATATAGAATAATTTATCTCAGGTTAAGAATGGTAGAATTGAAGAAAGTTCAAGCCATTAACATTTTAAGGATAACATAATTTCGAAACATGTAAATCATTAATAACACTAATTTAAAAAATTTGTATTCCATAGAAAACTGAAATTAAAATCTATGCTTTGCCATTTTTATTACTTACTTTAAATAATTTTGTAGCCTCCAAATGAAGCTGCTCAGATGGCAAAGTTGTCAAAGGTTGGGCAATTGGATCTTTAGAATAAAGGAGAAGGGGGTGTTTCCAAACCACAGAATCTGTAATTCAAAGCAAGCATAAAATAATTATGTGGATTTAGTGTAATAATCAATACTGAATTTAATGAGAGCTTAAACAACTGTACTTACTCTCATCTCCATTTAGTTCCATTAATTTAGCAATCAACTGTTCATATTGAGTGCCAGCCAAATTATTACCAGAAGAAACAACAGTCAAGTGATACAACCAAGTGTCCTACATAAGTATTAAGTATTTTTTAGAAAAACAACAACAAATTGTTTTAAATATCTATAGTGTGATATTCACTGACACTCTCATCATGAAAATGTTGCAAAGTGTAAAAGCTGGTGATATTTTCAAGAAATAAAAAAAATACCAGTGTCTCACCCATCCATCATTACACTTAAGATTAACACCAATAATCTCTATATACCACATTCAAGAAAATACTTCTACAAAATTTGAGTATTGGAAGAACTAATTATCGCCAAAACTATTGCATATCATATAATGATCATATAATAGAAATAAAAGGGAATTAGGAACAAACTTTTGGCATAAAACTTAACTAGTTTTCAATTCAAAAGGAATTTACCATTTCTTGTTTGTTATCCATAAGTAAATAAGTTGGACCTTGATGATTTGGAAAAATGCCAACTGTATATTCAGATTTTGAGACTTTATTATGATCATTGTCTTCTTCATCACTATCTGATACATGAAGAACTTCCTCCACTCTTGCATCACGCATATTTATTTGCCCAAGTGGATTCTACGAATAAATAATATAAAACAAAATCTGTTTTTACCATGACAAATGAAAACATTTGATATTATTGAATACTAGATTATTTATATACAAACTTAAAGAAAAATATATATTACTTCAATGCAACAATAGATTATTTAATTGCTTCAAAATTAATTTTACTTGGAGGGACCAGATTAATATAAATTGTGTAATTTTATAAAATTCAGTAGTCAGATAAGGAGTAGTGAAATTTTAGTGTTGTTCCAAGGGTAGTTTTTATAAAAAAAAATCCGCATAATTATTACTTTTGTATGTAATTTATAATATACTTTACAAATGCAATAAAACATACATAAGAGAATTAGTACTTGATAAATTATATTGTTTTTGATAAATTAATTAATACATATATAAAAACTTACACAATCATTAGGAGTTTTGAAATACAAAAATACTCTTCCAATCAGGACACACCAGCAACGGCGTGAATGTCCATGCTTCACCTAAGAATGCAAAACATACATAAGTCATTCTAAAATTATGTTCATATGATATTGTTTTGATTTAAGAAATATTGATTGAAGACATTTTTACATAATATGGTTAAATGCAATCTTTTTGTTCAATTCAGTTCACGAACAATACTAGTCATTCTTAAATTTGGTGAAAATAACTTAAATCTTAAATTTGGTGACCTCTGTTTCTATTACTGTCATGTTTTGAGTAACTTGTAGAGTATGCAAGACATAATTGAATGTTGGTTATATTTTTGGATTTAAATTTCTCTAAATAAAAGTTTGAACACATGTTTGTTGTTTACAGTTATTTATAGTTCTATTGTAAGGAAATTCTTAAAAGCCTATCTCGAGTGGGTAACTTATTAGGTTATTTTGTCAAAATTCTATGAAAACTACAACAGTAACTCATACTTTGTTTGTAAATTGATATCCAAAAATCAGATATAGAAGACCCTGGCTTATATTGAATTTTTAAATTGGTCTGTTGAGTGTTCATCATAAAAGTGTTCTGTATATTATAAGCAAATATAAATTATAAATGATTTAAGTTTAAAAAATCTTAATCTCCAACAAAAGTTTTATATACCTTCATTAGCCAGCCTTCTGCTGCAGGTTTATCATCTTGAGTAAGTAACATTCTTGTGGCATTTCGGCAAAGGACGTTTTGGAGAACTAAACACAGATACTTGTTAAATATGTTTATTGAATACTTTTACATAATAAATTATGAAAAATAAAGCAAAATTATTTTGTCATGGTTGAAAATATACATATTTGAACATGCCATTTACAAATTGCCGAGCGCCTGTGGTTGGTTGTCATGTTTGCATTTCTATTTTCTTGCAAAGTTTTTTTAATGTCACTGACAATCACACATATTTTGGAAATGATAGTTTGAAACTCAAGGCTGTCAAATAAAGAGGGCTGAACCCCCCACCCTTTTTTTTTAAACGCTATAGTATGGAAAACTTGCCCCTTGGGTACATATGTAAAACGCAAAAAAAAAATTAAAAATTGTGAATTTGGGATAGCTCATTGACTCTAAACTCTGAAATTTATGATTTTCTTAATTTTTCTAATAAATTGAAAAAATTAGATAACTTCTATGGTAAGAAAATATGTGTATAAATTAGTAGAACAAAGTACATAAAACATAAATAAATGAAAAAAAGAGGAAAGAATACATTTTACAAATAATTAGCAGCGTATTTAATTGAAACACATTTTTTACAAAAATTGACAGATTTCAATTGAAAAAAAAAATTCTGATTGGGTAAAATTTCAGTTTGTACGGAAATATGACTAAATTTCAGTACAAACTAATATTTTACGCAATCAGAAAAAAGTATGTATCAATTAAAATTTGTCAGTTTTAGTTAAAAAATGAGTGTTTTATTAAATCTTAAAATCATATATGCTTGTATGGTGTAGTATCAAGAAAGTAAATACTTCACAAGTGGACCAGAACATGTATTTGAAGTCATTGAACTGTCAAGATTCTTGCCACAAAACTTACTAAAAGTAAGTGAGAGAACCGAGTAAGTGAGAGAACAGAGTAAGTGAGAGAAATGCTTTAAAAGAAAAAAAAATAATTGAGAAAAATTGTGTCCATGCAGAAAATGTGATAGTAGATAAAAGGGATCATATAAGAGAGTTAGATTTCAGATATTCAATCAAGAGTTTCCAATCACCCAAAATCAATTTCCAAGCTACAGACCACACCGAAATGATTCACTGGGAAACTACTACACTTTCACGACTGCCTTTTCTATGAAGAATCATCGATCAAGAGAATTGATCTAAGGTCCAAACAGATAGAAGAGTGGCTGAGTGGAACTTGAGAAAATTCCCATGTCACACTCAAGTAGTGGAATGATGCGTTAAGCTGATAACCGAGGCATCACATAAAGTTGTCAGTTCCGATTGGTTGTTTTCAGATTATCTGGCGCCGTCAGCAACACGAGGGCTATAATGCGCCGAAACTTTCGTCATTAGACAAGCCAACGTACATTTACAAACACCCATGCCTAACACGGGACTCGAACCCGCAACCTCACGGTCTAGAGGCTAGCACGCTAACCACTATACCGTTTGGTCGGCAGTTCCGATTTCGGAAAGAATTTTATAAGAACAACACTTCTTTCAAGATCTACAAAGTTAAGCTTTTCAAGTCAAACTCATTTCAAGCTTTCAAAAGAAATTAAAGACAAATGAAGGATTTGAAGGTATTAGTAGCATATTACCTTCAAATACACATAAAATAAAAACAATTTTTTTTTACAAAACTTGAAGAAATTCAATTAATACAGAAACATTTTAACTGTGCAAAATTTTAGTTTGTAATGAAATATAGTCATATTTCTTTAGAACTACCCTAGAGACAAGTTTTCCACACTAGCATTTAAAAAAAATGGTAAGTACTTTCGGCCCACCCTACTGCTAAATCAGCATAGTATAGTGTTACGAATTTCTGTATATTTGTAAATATTTCGTAGTATTAATTATGTAAAAAGGAAAATTTATATACATTCTGCATAAGGCAGTGCATGAGTTTGTCTTTACTTCGCTTTCCAGCAATGCGTCTCTTATTGCTTGAAAACGAGTTTTACAGAGATAATGCTGGAAAACGAGTTTTATAAGGAGAAGGCCATTTAACATTATGGTTAATGACAATCTCGCCAAGTTGGCGATGGTTATGGCAACTAATTTTGGTTGCCAGATTTGGCGAGAATTTACCAAATGTTGCCAAACTTGGTGACATTTTCGGTCCCCATGTACCCGAATAGGGCTTTTCGACTGCGATCTGGTAAATTCTCCACATTTCTATCTCTAGAAGATTTGCGAAGATTCGCCTTCCTATATAAGGCCTAAGAGAGCAGGTGATGGAGTTAGTAAGTTAGTTGTCTCTCAACGGGCATTCAGAGAGCTGTATTGCGAAAGAGAACTATATTGCATTGTCTTTTGCGTCGATTTTAGCAGTTGTGTCTCTAGTTTTTAACTGCTGTTTGTGCTCCATTGTTGTGTAAAGAGCTGTATTGAGTCTATTAGAACGGGAAGTTCTGAAGTTGTAAAAGAATCTGTGAAGAGTTATATCGGAATAAATTTCTTCAAGTTTTAATCTGCTTTGGCTTCAAGTCTTTCGAACCCATTCACGCAACAATATAAATGAGTGTTGCTTTAAATTTAAAACTTTTCCTTTATATCTTGACTTAGATTAAATTTAAAGCCTAAGAAAAGGAAGAAAAACATAATTTTTTATGTTCTGAGTAATGCTGATAAAGTTTTGATCCTAAACCTGTGACACATATGTTTGATGTTATTTGTGAAAATAAGTTATTTTTTCATTTATTATTGAATCATGAATTTTCAAAAGGTCTCATCTTTTTGTTTTTGTTTTTTGGCAGGTTTTTTTTGTGTTTCAAAATTGACTTTTCATTTTTGTTCATAAGTTTGCAATTATACCTATGTTTTATGAGTGAAAAGGGTTTATTTCTTGTTTTTGTAGAGAAAAAAACACTCTAAAAGCACTTCACATGTTCTATGCAGCAGTATAGGCAAATACCGAAGGTGTTTAGTAAAAAAGCTTGGGGGAGGGAGCACTAACATTATTTGTAGCATAACACTATAAAAAAAAAGAAGAAAAAAGTTCTTTTTAATAACAACAGTGCTGTTCTATTACCAAAACCATCTAAATCATTAAAGACTTTTAGCAACACTTGTATTTCCCAAGACAGTTTCATTCAAGCATGCCATTTTTTATTTTTTTATCTTTTGATGTAATATAAAAGTTAGAACACTGTATTCAGCTGTACATGGGTTTGCAGTTTTTAATATAGATGAGAGAAACATTAAAACTCCTGAAATATATTTAAATTTTATTAATATTGTATAGTGATGACTTTCATTTTTTTTCCTCAAACTAAATGGTTCAATTGTGAAATTTATTTCAACTTGAAGAAACAATTCATTAATCTTTTAAATACTTCTTAGCTATTGGGACAGTAAATGTTTCCCTAATATATATAAGATAAAATGAACCACAGTTACACCTCTCTGACTATTTAGAATAATATAATAAATTTATATGCAGTCATCATCTTTGTTTGATAAAATTCAGAGAATAGGGATTCTTATAACAGAGAAGTATGTCTATTGACATAACTAATTATTTCATCTTCAAATGTCTTATCTTATCTCAAGCATTACCAAAGTTACATAGTTACATTTCATACTACAAATATTAACCTCTACCTCTCTTTCTTCTACCTTTACACATAAAAATACTTGGTTTTGATAATACAAACAACCTGCATCCATTCTGTTTAATACCCAAGGCAATATTTTAAGATCCAGTGACATGCTTGAAGGAATTAAGAAATTTGGTTGGATAATGAATGACATATTAACAGATCACTACTGTACCCGTAATACTTAACTGCACAGTTTCACAAAGAACTTATGTGAAACTGTGCAGCAAAATGTTATGTGTATTGGTGTTCACTTGTTTATGATGTTGTTTGGATCATCATAACCATCAAAGACCACTAAGATGTTTTGGTATTTATACTGATCTATCAAATTTAGTACATATGAATTACACAGACCAGCATAAATACGAGTTTTTTTTATTTGATTTAAATTGATGCAATAAAATATACACCAATGATAATGATGCAATATGTTTCCTTTAATGCATCTGCATCATCATCATAGGTGAATTTCATATGCAAATTGGATTTTATGTTCTTTCTCATCTCCAAATTAAAAAGCTATAGAGTATATGGGGAAATCTCGTATTTTTAATAATCTGAAGTGATCCTTTAAACTAGCATTCTTTTATAAAGTCAATGGATCAATTAAAATCCCTTTTTCATTTATTCTGAATAGAGAGTTCATTGTAAAAAGGAACCAAACATTATCTTTTCTCTTCATTTCTATAACTTCAAATTTTTTCCCACCAAAATATGGCATAATTTTCTAACCAATTTCTTGTGACATATGGAAGTTGATAAAGTTGGTACCAATAATACATGTCCCAAGATAAACTATAGCCGAATTATAAAAAAGATTGTTTAATTCCAACCGGTTCTGTATTTTTGTTATGTTATCTGGTGCCTCTCTTCCCACAAGACTCCCGACTATCTACATGTTGCTCAGATGTAAAAAATGTAATGCTTAAAAATCTTCACGTTCCCTAGTAAAGTGTGGCATTGCCGGTTTCCTTAAAACATAATAATTCAGACAACCTCATTTAACCCTCTTTGAACATTACTTCCCATTATTTTAAATTTTTAGTAAACAGTTTGTCAATGCCCATATCCGGTGAAGTATCGCTAGAAAATGTGTTAGTTATCCCGATAGTGAAGTATTCCATTGTAACTTTTAGAAAGCCAGACTGTGTTGATATATGTGTTGATATCATAAACCATGTTTGATAGTCGGAATTGCAAAGAACGTTTTTAATACTGGGGGATATATTAGATCAACCATCATCACACGAGCATTTAAAACACGAGGGCTCAATGGAACATATAAAAAAACTCTTTAAACTTTGAATTCATAAGTGAAACTCCATTAGTTGATGCGTTAAGAAAAATTCTCAGTTATATATATATAGTTGAATTTAACAAAAAGGTAGCTCTGAATACACGCTTCATGCCCATCAAAGCAGTATTATTTTAAAGTAAACAAAATCTTACATTTAGAAGCCATGATGAGAGAGAATGTTTTTAAATGTCAATAAAAAAACTGTACAAAATCATTTGATTAATTGTTCTTATTTTATAAATTTTATTATATCAAATTGAAAGGAAACTTTGATTTGAGTTTGAGCATTAAAGATGAAAGAATTTGCATTCCTAATTGATTGTAGAAAGTATGTGTATGGTAGAGTGGGGGGTCGCATGTTTCTGGCTGCACTAACATTTTGACCACAGGCCGCCACTGATTTTCAAGCGAAAAAAAAAATCTTTACAATAATATAACAATTAGAAACCAGCTTGTTATAATATTTTTAGTGGATTATAGAAAATCAGCTTGGGATTAATGCATAAATAGCAATCTTTGCATTTTTATTATGTCCTCTAGCTAAAATACACATTAACAATGATAGTTTTACAATTTATGTACACAACTAGTGATAGTTAAAAATCAAATACCAAATTGAAAAAGTAAAAGCAATTTAATTCCTAAAAATAACGCATTCAATTACCTTTAATCCACTCTTCCATCATGGAAATTGAATCAGCAGTTAGATAGTATGTTCTTTTACCAGTAGATATCTAAAAGTAAAAAAAGAATTATAGACTTTAATAAAAGCATTGTTTTATGGATAAGAAAAAATTTTAGGAATACAATATTTCATAATTGTAAGAAATTTATTCCTTCAGTTTTTATTTTGTAAACATAAATATAAATGACTTTATGGTTTTCAACTCTAAAATATTACTAAAAACAATTATTCATCTTTTTCTAAGTGATATTTTTCAAAAAAATTCAAACCTCAAATGTTGAAGCCCCTTCAGCACGGTTAACACGGCAAACATTATCCAACACAATCTGACCTTGAGGTTTTCGATTAACATCAGTCTGTTGAAAAAATTTAATAAATGGGTCATTCTATGGAAAATCAGGAATTTGTGTAGCTGGTGTTTATTACAAAAAGTATACTAACAAAAATACTTTTTAGGTATAGACAACCTTAGTATGACAGTTATAATTAACAGCAATTTCAAATTGCAATAAAATATTTTAATTATTACTGAAATTTTACTTCCAAACCCTCCTGGAGCATCGCTTCTCACATCCGTGAAGCATCTCTACTTACTATTTTGACTTACCAGGGTAATATTTAATAAATTAAAGTAACTTAAAATTCTTTAGACTACATTTTCAAATTAAGAAAATATTCTAAAACACATTTATAATACTTATAAATCAAGTTTAAGTTTTGTGTTAATTTAATTTCAAGTTTTAGGCCTGTAATTAGGGCAATAATTCACATCCGTGGACACCCAAAAAAGTGTCACTAAATCTTTGCATTTGACAGTAAAATACTGTTTTGATAAAGAAATCAGATGTTAAGCAGATGTTTTATTTCGATGCAAAGAACAAGCTACAGATTAAGTTATTCATGAATAGTTTATCAAGTTATTGGACTTGACAGAAAAAAAGTTGAGATGTGATGTCACATACGTGGAATTCAATAGAATTTAAAGTATTAATAAAATTTATAAAATAATTGTTGGAATCTCTCTCTCTGTAATAAATGATCAAATAGCTTTGTTTTGCAAATAACAGGAAGTAAAATCGAACGAAGAAGTCAAGCTTTGTCACATCCGTGGAACTAGTTGTCCATGAATGAAAGAGAATGATACATTAATTTTCTTGATATGATTATTCCTGAACATATTAAACAGCCTATTATATTAAAAAAGCATCTTACAACAATAAAAAACAAAAATTATAGGACTTTTTTTTATTTTTGCTTTGTATAACTGATTTCAAATGCTTTGAAGTTTACGAAATTTGATTTTTTAAATAAATATGGTTCTATGAAAATGTTTCAAAACTAGATTTTTCTCCTAATTTTTTTCATTTTATTTAAATTGACTTGTGTTCAATAACTTTCTTGGTTATTACCAATTTTTATGTAAGTCAATTAAGAGGTGAAATAAGACAGCTTTTTTCTTCAAAATATCGTTTTTTGCAGCGATATTTTGAGAATTCGAAATTTAAAATTAATTATATGTAATATTACAACTGGAAAAAAAAAATTTGTTCTGCATCAGGTGACACTCTATAAAGTTATACTATCTTCTATTTTGGTTATTTTTCGGAAATAAACAGTCAAACTATAGTTTCCGAAAATCTGACAAAAATCAGAAATATGCACTAAAATTATTATATTTGGTCTGTTTTTAAGTTGTAAAATATTTAACCAGTTGTAAAAGTAGTGTTACTTATGTTTTATAACTTTTTATTTTAAATTTAACTTCATTAAATAATTTTCAACAGTGTTTTATACCTCATATCACATCCGTGGACACAAGTTTTTATAATATTTATTTAAAAAAAAAAATATCGCAACCACTATAATAGTATTATTATGCTTGATTATATCTCCCTTTATAGTAAGTATCAAGATTTTTGACGAATGTTTTTTTTTTTTATAAATTTTTTAAAAATATTCTTGATTTTTTATAAAATGACCCAAACATGAAGCATAAATTTCAAATGAAACTTTACAAAATTAGCTTCCAATTTTAAAGTACTTAAATTATTGTTTAAATTTTAAAATAGTACATGAAAAATCTGGTAATATACAGATCATTTATAGGTTTTAAATATGCACTTCATTTAAACTTCATAAAACTTTTGCTTGCATTTTTCTTCAATTGTGATTGGTAAAACATGTGGAGATGTTTATCTTGCAGGCTGACACAAAATTTAATGTGAATAAAAAATGATTTACAATTTACTCATAATTATAACTGAATATTACCTGGGATTTGTAATAGTTGAGAATCCCATTACTCAATACGAACCACCTTTTTCGCCATGTTTTAAATTTACCTCCCAGTTTTGTTAGATATCCACTCTTTTCAAGAATTTCCTAATGATATCAAAGAAATATTTTAATTCATATATTAAATGCATTAATATACAATGTGTTCATGTTATAAGGTCAATAGACACTGTTTGCATGCAAATGTCTTGAAAATAAAAAAAAAACTATATTCTTTTATCAGTTAAGAGCACCAGAATTTTCAGGTCAGTTATCTAAAAAACTTTAAACATGGCTAGAATATTAATTGAAACGTTCAAGACATGCAGGAGGAAAAATATCTGAAAGAGCAGTTTTTATGATTTTTACACTTTATAGTTGAAAATGTTTATTAAGAATGGTGTAACAAACATAAAACATCTAAATCTCAACACTTTATTGGGAAAAGTCATTTGCTGGTTACAAAAAGAGTGTTCTTTAAAATGTTTTTAGTAGTAACTGTTGTGTTCCCTTGTGAAATTCAAATGCATACAATGCAGGATATGTACCTTTTCTGGTATTTTGCTGGCCATTTCATCCACAATTACATTTTTTTCAATATATAATTATTTATAAGCAAACAAGTCACTTTAACCTTGAAATGTTTTTGACATGACTTGAAAGTACAGAATGAGTTAATAAATGATACACAAATATTGATATTCACAGAAATGACATTACTTTCTGGTCCTGCTAATACATACTAAATACAAGTTCCGATACAAATTTCATTGAATTAAATACATTTTGTTAGATATATGGATTAAACTACAATCTTCAATAAAGAAATAAAATCTACCTTCTTCTGAGTGTCTTCAGAATTAATAATTCTTCGATAAAAAGTTGGGGTGTTAGTGAGACTAGGACGGATATCACTACAGTTTATACTAATACCATCAGCAGATACCGCATCTGGAGGTACAGCATAGTCATCAGATAAAACAGACTCATTTGACACTTCTGTAAAATGCATAAGTACTTAGAAATGTGCCACACAAAATAATACTTAATTCCTTTTTGCTTAATTTTGCAGATAAGAAAAATTTTACACAAATAACCAACCTTTATAAATTTTGCAAGAAGGTTTTACAGCATTAGGCACAATATTTGTTCTCTAAAGGGTCAAATATTTAATTTTGCAAAATTTTTTGTAACTCAAGAGCTAAAAATTTTTGCATTGTTGTTCCAGTCAAAACAGGATAAACCTACCTTTTTTAGTTCTCAATAACATTTTTAATTTTTATAATTTTAAAATATTCCAAGTCTCATGTTATTCAATGAGTTAGATATTTTTTAATTGCTAATATTATAAATGTTTTAAAATTTCATCAACTACATAACTAAAAGTAGAAATTTAAAGTTAGAAGGCACTAATTTGAAAGATATATGCAATATGGGCGATTTTCAAATTTGAGGCTATTTTTAATGTCGACAAAATGCTATATTTTATTATGAAATTTAATAACCTGAGGGCTTAGATGGATGCTCTTCTTAAAAATAAAACTATTAAGAGTTATGATGCATAATATTATAAAAATATGCCTTGAGCTAACAACAAAGTTGAATTTCTTTTTCATATTTTATCAATTTCCAATATATAAAATAACTTTGAAGAATCTATGTATTTTTAAAAATCTATGTATTTTTAAAAATCTATGTATTTTTAAAAATCTATGTATTTTTAAAAATCTATAAAATATATTTTATTTTTTCTAATTTTCTGGTACATATTAATTATTTTGTGTTATCCAGAGAAATCTCAGGTCTGTTACCAAAGTTATTAATTTTCAAAATTATTCAGTAGATGGAGTCATAATTTTTTAATATTGCTTTCATGATTCAGTATGAGAAAGAAACCATTTCGAAATAAAATCTTGAGCTTGATAGGATACTGTAAGGACTTTTGGGTTTTCATAAAGCGATTATTTTTTCTATGTTGTCAGGTCTGTTACCAACTTTTAAAAGTTAATTAGAGTAGCTGTATCAACTGCTGGCTACATACAAAGTAACTTAGTGAGCCATTTGAGCCATTGTGTCTTAAGCCTAAAAAAGTTTGGTCATGGTTGTAAAAAAAATCAATAGTGTTAAGTAGTCAGGTCTGTTACTTTTCTGGTCTGTTACATGTAAAAGTACCAGACTTGACATGATTTTTTTCAAAAATAACAAAACTTTAAAAAATATATAAATAAATTATCTTAAAATGTCACAAATGTATATATCTACCAAAAACTAACAAATTAATATTAATAATAATCACAAAACATCTGCTTTCCCATATCATGTCAGATCTGTTACTCAATGCCAAGTCTGTTATCTAATGTCAGGTCTGTTACTTTGTAAAAAAATATTTATTAAAAATATAGTTTTTCACTCAGAACTACAAATGAGGGTGCAAATGATAAAACCTATTTATAATATTTTTTGAATATATACAGTATAGCATTCTTTTTATACATTTTCGAGAAAAGTTACAGGGATGGTACAGCTTTATGTCCCACTGGTATCAGCTTCGTATCAGTTACAATCCGATTTTGTATCAGCTTTGTATCAGCCCAAATCCAATTTTGTATCAATTTCGTATCACTTGAAATCAGATTTTTAGTGACAAGAAAAATTTCATTTTCTTTCTACCTTTATACGTAAAAATTAAAATTTGAATAGATTGAAATAGATTTTTATAAAGTTTAAATCAAGATTTGTATTATGTTAAGGATGATTACTTTGTTTTGTTTGAAAGGCTGTTACATTTATTGCATTTATTTGCCACTGCACAGCTAATATATGGATCTTCTTTATAAGAACATTTAATTCCTTAAGTTATGTTACAATAATGTCAATTAATACTACTCAAACAGTAAACAAATTAAAAGATAAAGTTCATATAAATAGTAAGAAATACATAAATAAAATAAATTATATTACACATTTGTAAATAGAAATAGTTAATGGGCAATTCTCTGGTGTAGAAATTAAGCAATTATATAAAACAAAATTGCTTCAACTTCTAAACTATTATTTATAGTTATAGCTAATATGTAAAATTGTTTGTCAAGCTAAAATAGAAAACAATTTTACTTACATTTGTAGCAAAAATTACAATTTTAAACATGGACTAAGCATACAAATTTTACATTTGGTACGAATTTTCTTGCACAATATTATATTAAAATTTTAGCAATTCTGAATCGATATAAGCTAAATAGAGACCTCATACACAAGCATTAATCACGGATATAGCGGCTATCACATTATCGAATGGCCCCAGAACAGCATTGCTTATCTTGACAATAGCCGATATTATTTCAGTATAAATCTCGGCATAAATAACCAATCACAGCAACATAAATACCAGCGATAATGCCCACCAAATTTCGGTAGTATCATCAGATAACATCGGCGCTAATCACAGTAACATCGGATATTACAACAGCACTCAACCGAAATGTCTTCACACCAATGCAAAAACCAGTGAAAATATCCAATACACAAGGGTAAATTTCGGCAATAGCTGCTACTACCTTGGCATAACAGCCGACAAAAATGACCATTACACAACGTAAATCTTGAAGATGGCGCTTGCCATATCGCCACAAATCTCGAAAATAACTGCTATAACATCAGAGTAACATTTGACTAAACGGCCCTCACATACCAACGCAAATAATGGCGATAGAGACTGTAATAGTAGAGAAGTCATTACATGGGAGGTTTGGGGATATCTGAACGTATGCAGTTTCCGTGGTTAGATTTGTAAGCAAGGTAAAATTGGATATTAACAACAGCGTAACAGCTGCCAAAACAATTATCACACCATTGAAAGTAGTACCTAATGTAATCTCCTCTCCGAATGCAAATCTTCTATTATATCTGAGCAACAATCTAAGAAAATTTTCAACACACAACAATGTAAATCTCGGCGATAGCGATCACCATAGAGACGCAAATCTCGCTAATAGTGGCCATTACATAAGCGCTTCTCTCGGTAAAATGTCGATCATACCAACGTAAATAATGAAGCTAAAACATTAAAAGAAGAATGAACTAGCGTGATTGGCTCATTCATAATCGAAATTTCAGTCCAAAAACCAGAAATTCACAGAATCGTACCATATCCAAAAAGGGAAAACTTATCTACGATAAAAATTGCAGAAAAACAAAGTTTTTCTTTGAAATTTGTGAAAAAAAGTGTGGGAAAAAACCCCTGCTGATCGGCGTAAGAATCACATCCCTAGAAATAGCTAATACACGGTATGGAGACAATGATGAAAGAACTGCTGAAGAATCGTCACAGAAATGCTGGCGGTTTTTAGCCAACAAACACAAACAACAAATGGTGCAAAAATTTTCGAAAAGGCTGTTTTGTATCAGGTTATATCAGAATTTTAAATTGGTGCAGGTGTGCCATCCCTGAAGTTAAACTAACAATAATAAGTTAAACTAATAATAATAAGTTAAACTAATAATAATAAGTTAAATTAACAGACCTGACATTTTTTAATGTAAATAAAATACGAAACATTTCTCTATAGCAAAACTAGGAAATAAATTTTAATTTTAGACTAAATAATATATTATAGAAGATGATTCACTAATTCAAAAAGTTGTATTTTCATATAAAAATTTCAAAAGCTTGTCAAGTAACAGACCTAACACTTTCTAGTTTCGTAGTGATTTATAAGAGCCATGCAGGTCTAAATTTTAATTTAATCTTGTTGCTGGCTATAAAAACATGTACAAACATATCGTAAAACTAATTTTAATCACCAACAATGGCTAATTTTATTTTTATTTTCAAAACCATTATAGTATCAAAAATGTCTCAAATTTGAAAACCTCCGATATACAAAGTCCTAGACTAAAAGTTTATATACAATGATCAAGAAATATCAGAGGCTAAAAACATTGATGGTGAAGTTATTAGTGAGTTAGGGTTTTTGGTTAATGCTTCTTTTAATTTTAAATATAAATTTGGGGTAGATAACAGAAAAACAAATACTGTAAGGATAAAAAATAAAACAAACTTTTCCTTAATTAAACATTTATTTACCTAAATTAATTTTTATAAATAAGTTTATTTCAATCAAGATGATTTCAAGCATATGGTTTAAAGGGTGGTTTAAAATCAATGAAAAGTACTTCAAAAGTTTGAAATTTAGATATATTCTTGACCTCTTGTTTCCTAATCTAAGTTATAGATAAATTTATAAATCAAGAAACTTTTTTTTTTATAAGTGAGTGTTTGTTAAATGATCCAACTTCCCAGGTAAAATTATAAACTTTGCAAAAGGATACAGTTTCAAAAGGCAGTTTGATGTGCATTTGAATATTGTAAGGAAGTATTAGGCAGGACTATAGAACAGATAAAATAGGACATTAAAGGGAAAAAAAATGGTCCTTTCATGAAACTTGGTGAAAATGTTTAATTTGTTATGAAAATGAATAATCAAAAGAGTCCATAAAATATCTAGCAAAGTAGGGTGTTTTTTGAGGGGTGGGGTTCAGCGGTCTTATAATGGCAAAAGTTTATGGTTGCAAGACTATTATGGATTGATGCATATGATTATGGTACACAAATTATTAGGCCAAGTATATCTTGAAAAATAAAAATAAAATTTCACACTAAATTCAAATGTTACCTCTATGAACAATTTTCATAGGAGAATTGGAAGTTCCTTGACACTTGGATAGATGATTTAAAAACATTTTCTTATCAACAGGACTGATATCCTGAGCAGCAGGACCAACAGATGCAGAAGATTCAGTATCCCCACTTGTTGTTTGTGAAGATGTGGTAGTCATTGTTATCCTAGCATCTTCATTATCAGATGAGTCAGATGAGTCACCAGTAAATGGAACAGATCGTATTTGAGATGCTCTCTGAAAGTTTTAAATTATCAATAATTTCACAACAATAAAATGGAGAATAAGAGAAAATGAAGTTACTGCAAATATATATATATTTCTGGATCTTTTGGTACATACTTGTTAAATTAGTTAAATGTCTAGCTTTAACTTCTTTTAAATCACTTTGTTACAAACTTAAAATCCAAGATCAAATATATGATTCATCTTTATTATCTAGGTCCATTTACAAAATGATACATTGGTGTAGTATCTTGGTGAGAGTAAGCTCCCAATTACATTAAAACTCATTTGCATACAGAAACCTTTTTAAGACAGCTTTAGCTTGCTTCCTTTTCATACTTTTTTTAATCTAGTCCAAAAACTGATGAGATTTAATATAAATCCTTGAGAATGATTACACTTCAAGTAAGCTACCCCTAATTTTAAATTGTTTTCGAATGGAAGTGGATTGAAATAGTTTAGTTTCTGATCTGCAAGGTAAGGCAAGCAGTCAAGTCCCCATTTTGAAAAGGGGGTTTACATTGATACCATTATACGTTATAGGTAACTAATAGGAAAAAATTTTAAGTTTTTCCATAAGGCTAATAAAAACTATTTCAGCAATGCAGATTTTTAGTAACAAATAACAGTAATATTTAATCAGCATAAGAACAATTTTAAAATAATTTAAAATGCAACACTTACCCCTTTCACAGTAGCATAAACAGGAATACTTAGATCAGTAAATGCAGTGTTAGATTGATTAGCATCATTTGAGGTTTTAATTTGGTTGTTATTGGACGAATCTAGAGATAAAGTTAAAAAAAAAAAATAGTAAAGCTTCTAAACTCAAATTTGTTGTTGTGATTACACATAAAGTAATTTTATAAGATAACTTTAAAATAAATGACGTGTGCTTTTAACCACTAATGAAGAAAATGTCAAAAAAGTATGAAAGTTTTGTAAAAAAGAATAAATCAATCATTTTATTATGTACTTTGTTTACTTAGAATGTTACCCAAAGCCTCTATAGTAACATATAGGCAATGTATAATAAATAATTTTTTTAAAGAAAGGTATACATAATTAAAAAAAAAAGTGTAAAGTAGTTATTGGGCAAAAGCCATATTCTTAACTATTAGACAAAGGGAAATTAATGGACCAAAGTTAAAATATCTATGTGAAATAATAGTTCAGATTATTGCATTTTAGTTTGAGATTTTATCATTAAATATGTCTGTTTTGTAATTTTAAAATATGTTATGCAATCTTAAAGAGTGTTAATAATTGAAAATGTACTAAGAGGCTCCCCTCAATTAGAGGCATACAAGCAATGCAGCTTTCAAAGACAAAATAATTTAGTAAATATTTTGTCTATATACTAGTATTGAATAAGTATTAAATTGAAGGAGTATGTTATATAAATTATTATACAGTATAGAGAACAAATAGTTTAGAAATATGACCAAACTGAAATTAAAAAAATAAGTATGTGGGAACAAAATATTCAAGGTTCTAATCAAGTATCATATAACATTCGAATTTAAATGAACACAATTATATCCTTATCCAATGTGTATAAAATATAGCTGCATATGAAATATTTCTATTTTCTATTGTAAGTATCATTGAGCAAATCTGAAGTATTGAAACATAAATATAGCTTCAGATTATAGATAAGGGTAGCACCCAAGATACTCCCACAAAAAATTGTCCCTTTTTTCCCTCACTGGAAGCCAGCCTCCCAGCACTCGGAGAAACATGCCTTAGACACCAATTTCAATTGTACTTATTTTTAAAAATTCGTTATTTGTTCACCTTTTCTGATTTAAAAAAAAAAAAAAAAAAAAAAAAAAAACCATTACTGCCTAGTCATATGACTATGCATGAAATTTTGCACAAATCCTTATAAAATGAATTTTCTAAAAGGGTTTCTTAGGGCCTAGGGTCAACCTTGATTTGAAAAGAAAGAAGAACCAAATTGGCTAAATTTGTTCCAGTGATATCAAGATCAGCAAATCATTTGTCTTTCGTATATATAAATGGTATAAAAATTTATTCTAAAGTAATGATAAGTGCTTAAAATTTAGGAATATAAATTTACAAACCATTAACAGGGACATGTGAAGTATCTGTGGGAACACTTATTCCATTTGCTGCAACATCATAAATTCTTGATTCCTATATTAAAAATCCGGGCATGTGTTACATGTATGAGTTACTGGTGAAAGACTTACAGCAGAACTATTATTTAATAATCTATAAATATATTTATAATATTAAAAAGTGCTGTGGTGAGTTTAAATTATAATTTTAAGTTTTGCACAGTATGCAAAAAAAATCCAAATTCTGGTTTTATCTTGTATTCTAATTGATGAAAAAAAAGTACAAAAAGTACCAATTGATGAAACAAAACAACAAAAACAATTCAGGGTGCTTCGGGCATGGTATATGAGGATAGATTGAAAAAATCAAACAGGTATACACTGCAGGAAAGAATGGCAAGGGGGAATTTAATCCAGTTGTTTAAATTTATTGCACTTGGTGAAGTTAGGTGTTAAGAATTTGTCATTGACAATAGCACACGAGGAAATGGGGGCAAAGTGTTCAAATCTCAATTTAATAAGACGGGCAAAAACACTATTTTTACAATAGGATAATCAATGATTGGAATGATTTGCCAGCAAATCTTGTAAATTCCATGAGTGTAAAGAGTTTTAAGAAACAGTTCGATATGCACTGAGGGATCATCATCAGTGGGCAATAATTGGATTACACTGGCTATAGGTAAGTAACTTATATTTTGTGCAACAAAACTTGTATATATTTAATCTAGGTTATTTAGTTACTATATTTGGTTACTTAGGTTTGCGTACTGTTGGATTTTACAAAATTTTTCAGCTTGCATTATGTATTGCATTTTTCCAGTATGATTGTTAAACGCTGTGTCAACTTTGTATATTGTATTATTTTGTATAATCCTGTAACTATTGTATATTGTATGTATGATCCTGTAACTATTGTATGTTAACTCTGTTTCTATATACGTGTATATATATTTTTTTTTTACTCGATCAACCCTGTTGGGCCTGTTGTTGGTCTTAAAAAAATTTGTATTTTATAGCAAGTTTTTAATAATTGTATATAGTTTTTTTTTTTTTTTTTTACCATGAGGGGGCATCTACAAATCAATAATACCAATTTTTAAAAGTTCAATAGCAACCCCATAATATAATGCCATATTTAGATGCAGCAAAAGAAAAAAAAGGCAAAATTACAATTTTTATAATTTTCCAAGGAATGGTCACATATTTTTGTGCTTTTATTAGATTTACCAAGGTCGAAAAAACTATACATTTTTTTTTATCCTTCCATTGTGATGTTTGGTTTGCAATATTTTTACAAAAGTGCAAAAAAGTGTTTTAGGGAGCATATCCTAGCTTACATTTGATATTAATTAAAGTGTAATTGAGGCAAAAATGGTTTTAATGTAAAAATCTTAAGTATTTATTTCATCTTTTCAAACTGTTGGTCGTTTTCAGATTATCTGGCACCGTCAGCAACACGAGGGCTATAATGCACCGAAACATTCATCATTTGACAAGTCAACATACCATTTACAAACACCCATGCCTAACACGGGACATGAACTCGCAACCTCGCGGTCTAGAAGCTAGCACGCTAACCAATATACCGTTTGGTCGGCCTTTTCAAACTGTTAGAAATATAAGTGGTAAGCTTTTATATTTTTCACAAGTAGATTCATATAGTCACAAACGCTAATTTCAATGTGGTATGCATTTTAACTCGGAAGTTTTGGCTGGTTTGAATCAAATTAATTCCTTTGCAAGTTCTATCCAGTGATCGAGCTAAACTCCAGGATCAGAGATGACACTCCCATAGCATATGAGTAGACGACTCCTGTGCAATTTCCAGCACCTTGTGCTACAGAATTTCTGCTTTCAAAAATAAGTAGCCACAATGGGAACTGTGCTTTCTATGTAAGAATTTAAAAATTCAAGATTTCTCCCATTCGATAGTTAAAACGCAAAGAAGTTCCCTATAAAAGACCATTCTCTAAGGCAGGGGTTGGCAGACTTTTCTGTGCTAAGGGCCAAACATTCAATAATCAGAAAAGCAAAATTTTTAAAGAGCCACTAAACAAATATAAGCAAAACCAATATGGGCTTTTTACTACAAATTCCCCCCCCCCCCTTTTTATGATATAAGACTGGTATAAAAATTATGGCAAATGTGAGACAAATTGGTAATCAATTTTTGTTAACCTTCAACTGCTGTGGTTGGGTGGTTTGAGGTTTTTGGCGCAAGAGCTACACATGGTCCATGCTGCCCCAAACAAATTTATGAACATCAGTTTAAAGTTTAAGAAACATAGTATCAGAAAAATTAATTTAAAAGTCAAAGATGCGATATTTTAGGGGTGGAAGCATTCCACAAAAAATGACTCGCGGTCTGTCAGACCGCTTACAGTAGTTAAAGGTTAAAAATGAATGCATAATTCAAAGTTCATATTGGTAACAACTCAGTCCATTCTTACTTAAATTTGCCCTTTTCCTGGTAATTTTTTCTCTTCCTTTTGGAAATCCAGACCGTTTTTACAAAACACATGGTGTGACTAGTAATTGCCAGGACTGATCTAATAACTCTGGGAAATAGTATGTGAATTGCATATGCATTTAAAATATTTCAAAGTAATCTTCATATGCTAAATAATGCATTTCTGTGCTTGGCTATAAAATTTTTGAAAACAACTTTAAAGTCCTTTTGTGGAATGCTCTTCAATTCTGACATCATGATTTTCTTGATGTTTGACTTTCTCAAACCTTGTTTCTTTCAGCAAATTTTTCGGTTTCCGAAAGAAAAAAAAAAATCTGAAGGTGCGAAATCCTAAGAGTAGGCACGATTATAAATAGTCCCTTAAGCAAAAAATATAGTGAATGCTCATAACAATAGGAATAAATTTACATAAAACATTTCAACGTTTCCCGGTAATATAGTGATTTAAGAAGTTTGTATTTGTATGCACTGTTCCATTACGCAGAAAAATATACACAAAAATTCAAAAAATAAGTTTTATTAAATCAATGTATGATAAAATCATAACATAACACTTTCATACTTGTTAATTTCATTATTAACACTTATAAACATTAATTTTTGTTGCTGACCTTAATCCGATTGTGTAAGAATTTGGCCTATCTTCAACTTTGGTAATTATGTTAAATATTTTTGTTAAACATGACACAATAAATTTAAATATTTCATGAGTAATTGTAGAATAATACCTGTACTGTCCAGAAACAAGCATTCATTTGTTTGCTTTCTGGCAACAGACCTTAAAATTATGCTTTTCAGTATTGAGATTTGCCCTTAGCAAATAAATGGAGTGTTTTTCAACATAATGAAATGAAATTTTATATTTAGGGTTAAAGAAGTAATCTCGATAGAATGAAGAGATAAAAAAGATAACGGATGGTATTGAAATTTTTAAAGTTGGATTTCAATTTACTTAGTAAACAGCACCCTCAAAAAAATAATTGCACCAGATAAAGCCTCATAAACAAATCCCTTTGGTGCAAACTGCAATATTCTGCAACTTTTAGAACTGAAAGTATAGCCAGCATTCACATTTCTTTTAGTGTACTGTACATCATTAACAAACACCAAAAAGCGGTTCCTAAAACCTGTGTTTGTCTCACGTGCAGACAACCACTCTTAAGCGGCTAAGTAGAATTTCATGAAAATAGTGCAATTTGTAAGAATATTTACTGAAATAGCATCTGCACTTTGTTTATATTCATGTTTGTAAGTGTTCCAAAATTAAAATAATTTTACACAAAGCCCTTTGGAAGAACTTCAGAGACACAGTCACAAAAAATTGATGGAATCTGTAGAAAGAATTATGGCAATTGATTGAATGGTGATGTGGTGCAAATGAATGTTCCATTTTAAGAGAATTTTGCACCATATTCTCCCTTCTTAGTTTTCCAATTTCTTGAGTAGAGGCAAGGTTCTCCACTAGTAGATGGTACAATGGTTGTTAAATATACAAATTTAATACGGTAATATCTTTTGCTTTTTCCTCTTCAGGGGAAATAATTTTCTGTTTAATGAGTTAATAGTAACTGAAACACCTAAGACTTTTTATGATAGCTTGAAGGGCTTAATATATGCATGCTCATTATAAAATCCCGTTGTTTTTTTTAAAGTTAAAAAATTTAAATTCACAACTTACCCAGGAAGGAAAGCGGTGCAGAGGAGGAGTTGGAGGTTTCACAGAATCAGTTACCAGTTCATCAGTTACAACTGATTCACATTCATCATTGTCAGTACAAAAATCAGAGCATTCTTTATTAGGAGTGTATATTTCCGCATAATCATGAAGCTCATCTTGACTAATAGAGTTTTCTTTATATGCATAGAATGAACAAGCCAAATCATCAAGTGTTAGGGCATTTTTATCTGGAACTTGTTTGTAGGTATCACAATCAAAATGTCCTATTTGATCAAAGCTACAGGTAATAGGATTTGGCTCAGTCAAAGGTCGCTTTCCAAGTGTGGGTTTAACATTACTTTGATCCAGACAAAGTTTTGCATCTTCAGAACCTAAATTTTGATCTGTAGTTATCTACAATATAAATAAATTACAACTGATGAAGATGAATTTGATATGCGTTTTTTTTTATAATGCAGGAAATAACAGCATAAGTCAATTTGTTTTAAAGCTTTTAACACTTAAATTTCCAAAGAAAAATATAAAAACATATAAATCTAAAAACTATTTAGTCAGAGGAGAATGAGTTTTGACTCTTTACAATATCCATATACTGTTTGGAGTCAGGATAATATATATTTGGGAAAATAATTTTTGTTGGAAATTTAAAAAAAAGATATATTTTCCACACATTATAAATTATAAACATAACTCAAAGCTTGAAGCAATGTCATAAAATATGAAATTTATGGGCAATTCATAAAGGTTTCCTAGAAAAAGCAAAATCCTTGTTAATCAATCAAGTCAGTAAATGTACAAAGTTACAGTAAAATTTTAAAATTCAGGCATGTTTTAAAAAAAAATTGCATTTTATAAAGAATTACTTTTTAGTGCAACTTTTACAGATACATACAGGTAATCAAAAGTACATTTTTAAAGAGTTTAAAAAATGCATTTTTTATCAACACTATGCATTTTTCTCATTTATGAGCAAAGTTTTTTTTGTACACATCAGAAAATATCATTCATGATTTTAACAATCTGAAACGATGAATTTTTAACTTAAAAATTGTATTTTTTCAGGCATCAATTTTGAATTTTAAAATTTCCTCTCATACTATTTATACATCAAATTATATATTTTAATTTATTGTTTTTACCTGCTGTTCAGGAACTGCCATGGTTTCTCTTTGGTTAAGTATGCTTACATCATGCACAGTATTGTAAGGTGTAATTGAAGAATTTGGCAAATCAGAGCTCAGAATATTGTTTGCAGAGTCAATATCAGCAGAAGCAGAATTTGTCATGGAAGATCCTCTATTCCATAACATACCATCAATATCAGAATACCTATGTTCAGAAGTAGTGCTTAAAGTAGATGGTGTGAAACATCCATCAGGGGCATATTTTTTTCTTTCAAGTTTTAGCTTTGGTGGTTCTGACACTGTTAGTTGCTTTTTTGAGGAAAAGTCAACAGATGCATACAAGTTATTAGATGCAGAAATATTTTGATCAGCTTCTAGATATGTTGATGATGAACAATGAAAACAGCAATCATCAACTCCACTTAGTGAATGATCCCTACATGCACGTTGCATTGCAACAGGTTGAGAGGAAAGTTCAAGAATTTCTGGAGGAGGCAAACTATCATCTGATTCCCCGTGATCTTCAAAGCTCCCACGAGAAGAGTCCTAATTTAAGAAGTAATAATTTTTAAAACATCTATCATAAACATCTACAGCTCAATTTAACAAATACAAAAAAAATTTGGAAAGCATAAATTGTTATCCTATACCAATAAGAAATGACACAAAAAAAAAGTAGGAATTCAAATTCTCCTCTTAAAACACATATTTTTTAATCTATCTTTATCTAAAACTTGTGCTTCAATCAAATATAGGGTCAATTATTTACAGTTGAAACAGAGATGACTATCACAACTTTCGGTTTTTTTTTGGGGGGGGGGGGGGGGGTTTGTGTATAAATGCAATTATTATTTCAAAATTTGCTTACTTTTAGTTTTGTGCTTTTGGATTTCAGTGAAAGTGCTCATGAGTTTAAAAAAGAATTTTTAAAAGTAAAAATGCAATAGTTTTTATAACTAACAAATATATTTATCAGTTTATCAAATCACATTAAATTTTGTATGTACATAATTATAACAATCTAAGAGTTTTGATTTTATAAATAAATAAAAAAATTGACAAACAACTTCAAGTTCAAGCTTAATATAGATGTGTAAAGTTTAACTCCTTCTAACAATCAATACAGATTATAAATGTCTTTTTAAAAACTATTAACTCTAGCACAATTTATGACAGTAGATTGTTCTATTGATTACACTGGACAACAATTTTTCACGAATTTCCTGAATCGGAGGTGAAAATACTTATTTTTTAATGAATTTGAAGTACTAAACACGAATGTCACAAGAAAATCCGGTTTAGTTCTAATTTCAGAGATGTAAGAGTGCCATAATATAATGTACTTATGTTGAAATACCACTACAGTTAACACATTGTTAAGAATATATTAATCTATGATGCATTATAATAAGTATTATTTTATTTGAAATGCTTTCATGCATATATGAATAAACAAATATTTCAAAAATAAAATTGAAGAGTACAGCAAATAAAATAAAAACAAATTATTATAAGGAGAAAGTAAGAATTTGTCCTCCATATTTTAACCCATTAGTCTCGCTAGTCAAACCACACAAAAAAGAATTATTTCACAAATTAAGTAAAAGGAATATGAGTGGAGCATCTGTGCTGACTTGAAAGTTAGTGGAGCTTTTAATGGACTATCAACAATGATTTACAAAATTTTGCTGTTTCCTTTGTAAATGAACTAGTCTTATTTAAGATTTACACAAAGAGTGGAGATGTGTTTGACACCCTGAAAATAAATGTCAAGGTCACTCTACTCATTTCTCCAGAGAAAATTATCTGAACTGCTCTATACATACATTTGTGAATTGCGGTGCAGTTGGTTTAAAAACACGATTACAAACAAATCACCGACTCTCACAAATTTGAATAAAAATTTCCCAGACTGAGTGTGTTAAAAATTAAAGAAGGAGTTTTTGTGGGTTCTCAGATAAGAGATATTTTCAAAGAACCAACATTTTAAAACATGTTGGACTGCAAGTATGGGATGCAGTCTGTTTAGTTTGCACTAACTTTCTTGGGGATGATAGATCCAAATATACGATCTTATTCATGACATGCTGACTTTATACAAGAAATTTGGATGTTGAACAATATCCTTAAAGCTACAGTAAAAAATACAGTGACAAGAACAGTGAATATTTCAATCATGATATGTCTGTGTTTGAACAGTATTAGGGAATATGGTCTGTGTCTATACTTGCAAACTACTGCTGGGTGATTTTCAAAAATGATCCAGACAAAGGATTATAAGCAAAAGAGTAAGCGAACGCATCAATCATAATTTTGTAAGACTGTACTTCATATTGTCACTTTTACTTCTTTATAAATTAGGTTGCAAACAAGACATACAATGCGTTCATTAATGTGTTTTTTATCGCTATAACACAAAGTAATATCTCAACCAAAAAACAAGTCATTTTACCTTTTTTATTGTCATATTTGTATTTCACGTGTTTGCTTCATAAATATTAACACTTTCGTCCCAGACACAATTTTATTGTTGTCCAGTGTTATAAATCACATTATTGTAAAAAAAAAATCTTTGAAAAAAAAAAAAAAGACTAAGGCCATAGTATACATACAATAAGATTTCCAATAGCTGATAACATCCTCTGCTGACACCATAAAACCGAGATTTTCTGGATGATTTAACAATTAGCTCAATTGTGATAAATTGTATTAAAAAACATAAGGATAAGTGATCCAGCACTGAACACAATTTTCCCTATTTCTAATTCATAATTTTTTGGAGAAGTGGCATATTGCTTCATGGGAAAGTTTTTACATACCATTGTCTTAATCTTACTACTATATAAGCTGTGACTAACAAAACCAGTTTTTTTTACTATAAATTATGCATACATTCTTTAACAGTAACCAAACTTATAATATAAAACACACAGCATCATTGTTCATTCATTTGAAATGCTTAATAAAATAGTAAAAATAGATAATTGTTAAATAATGAACACAATCTAATTTAATTTTGTAGGAACACATGGAAATTAATTTCATAAAATAATATTTAATTAAGTTTTCTACCCCTGGAAATTATTGACTGGAATACAGTGCTAATTTAATAGACATAAAGCTGTTTATTATGAGTACCATCTATGAATAAAGGTATCAGTATTTTAATCATACTATAGTAAACAATCTACTTGTAAATCAACTCGCAATTATGAAAAACCATAACTGGCAAAAGTTTTGCATACATTTATTGCATCTCAAATTTTGCTTAAACATTCCTGACCACAGAAGAATAATGAACAGAATTATATTGCTTCTGTAAGAGAAAGTTAAAAATCTTCGACTTTGATTGTTAAAATATATTTCTGTTATTACACTAAATACTTTTAAAAGATTACATAAACCATTAAAAATATAATTTCAGACAGTACATAACATTTTTACAGTTGAAAAACAATTTAACCAATGCATATTTTTTATTTTTCACTAAAACAAGAGTTATAAATTCAACTAGAAAAGTACTAACTCCCATATCGACTAAGCGCTTTTGTGCAATAGTTATTTAAAATCTATTTTGGTGATCAAACTTCAGTTTTAACAAATCGATTATGTCTTCTCTTCCTGTTTCTAAAAATACTAAAAAGTGAACTTTGACCAAATGTGGAAATAGCACATTTTCACTCTAAGCCGAAAAAATATGGAAAAATTGGATAGTGTACTTTTGTTCCAATGTCATAATTTTCTCGATAGGTTTTTTTTTCTTTCTCTGTGGGTTTAATATAGTTCAGTGGTTCCCAATCTTCTTCGTTGTGTGGACCACCTATATAGTAAAAAAAAAGACTTTGAGGTCCACTATAGCTAATAGTGTGTGTGTGTGCATGCGTGCTTCAGTAATTAGTAAAATATACTGAACAAGAAGGATTAACCGATATATTTTTTTTATAAAGAGAGGAACTTTATTGAATTCACTTTGCTGTCACAACTATTAGAAAACTAAAGAATAAGTGGTCAAAGTTAAAAAAAAAAAAATTAATGGGATTTTTGACATTGTTTGTCACCCTTGAGAGAGTCAATATTTGGATTAAAACTGGATAGTTTTAGCCATGCTGCTGAATTCACGCATTATTCTCTGGTTACCCCATCGAAGAATACAAATGAATAATTTGATTGTTGCTAATTATCGAGTGACTCGATTGTTCCCATCTCTACCCTTGAAACTCCTATAATATTTATCTAGGCTTAGATTCCTGATCAGCGTGCACAGCCCAGTACAGCGAACTTGGTAACTTCTGATATATTTTATTATTGCTGAAGTTTCATTAATATTACAAAGATAATTAATAATGAGAAGGCAAAGCTACATATTTTTCCCTCTCTACAGTGAACAGTTTAAAATGTTGCATAAAGCAATCATACAACAGATAAGGGTATATTTTAATACAGTATTAGCAGTATCAGCATTTGGGTTCAGGTAATAGTATCACAGTTATAAAAAAAAGTTTTTTCATTGAAGCATTCAAAACTCCTAGCATTTTTCAAATTTTTTAATGGATTTATTGATGGTGAGAAACTTTGTACAAAACAAAGAATTGAAAGGAATTTACAATTTAAAAAAATAAATAAAATTAGCAAAAAATCCTTAAGTTTATGTAAAAATATCATGTTTATATTTAAACATACCTCTGTGCTTCCTCTATCTTTAACTTGTTTATGATAAAGATTTGGACTAAACTGTGCCGATTGAATTAGACGACTTTTCAAAAGCTCCAATTCCAAATTACATTTCTGATTCTGTTCCCTCAAGAACTGATTTTGTTCCTCAAGCTATAAAAAAAGAAGTAACATAAAAATGTATTTTCATAAAGTGAAGAGACACGACATTAAGGTTGGGCAAAATGTCTTTAAACAAAGGAAACTAAAGAAATTAAAAGCAAATTTTAAAATTATGTAAAATCAGTAAAATCTTTGTAGTGGTTATTAGAAGATATGAAAAGCGATCCTTCAATAAATCAAAATAAATTAGCAAATTATAAGCAATTGACAAAAACTGAACAGTTAAATAAATCAGCATTTATTATTTTAAATAATATTTAAAGAAATCACTTATTCGTAGTTGTTTTTTCTTTTTTAAACACAAGTTTTTTGCCATGTTAATAATAATGTCAATAGTTTTTTAGTACAATTCAGCTTCATCATTATTCAAAGCAAAAGTCTGGACACCTCGAAACTTTTCCAGAACATCAGAATATGTTTTTACAACTTGTACCCTTCACCCTCTTGTACTAAACTATTGATTTGATCTTGATATATAGTAAATTTTATAAAAACGAAACATGCAATAAAAAAAGAATTGATATTAATTATTTTAATGCGTTCCAGTACTTCATAAAATGCTGTTTACATTAGCAACGAATGAGATTTTAAGTGATTTTGTTGGTTAATTTACTGAGAGCAATTTAACGGCAGGCTTCTCTTCCCTCGAAATCTCTTGATCGGGCCCTGATGACGCAGGGCCACGCATCTAGTATAAGCATATTACCCAATGGATATTCGACATATTAATCGGACCACGATTAAAATAGGAAAACGATGAGATTCCCGATCAGTTTGGGCGACGCCTGGAGGGTGCACTTGCAACCCCTGGATTTTAAAAATGAAAACCTTTGAACTCGAAAGAAATAATCAGATGTTATTTTGAAAATATTTTTCATTGTTATGATTGATCATTAGTAATTATTTCTATTTAAGCCTTATTTTTTTTTTTTCATTGTTGAGTCTTGCACCTGTATTGGTGGCAATCTGATCCTTACTGGATAATTGGGGAGGAGAATATATTGAATTGTTTGTTACATTTGTTTGTATGCTCAACGACCTGTTTTTATGCACAATAACGGCTAATCAGGCAGGGACCTACAGCTTAACGTGGATTCCAAACTACAACGAACATCCATGCCTAATCCAGGATTTAAACCTGGCACCTTTGGCATGCGAGGCCAGAGCACCTAACCCCACAGCCATCAGGTTGGCTATATTAAATTGATTAACAGAAGTTATACTTGTTTCTTTTATTGTACACTCACTTTCTGTGTTGCTATCTCAATTTACTGAAAATGTTTAACTTATGAGTTATTACACATCCAATACCTTAAGATCTATTTTTGGAATCAGTTGAGCAATTTGCTAATTTTTATGCTCGTCTCAATTATTTTCTATTTCACTTAATTAACGACACATAAAAACACTAGTTCAAGAAACGCATCTTTTGTGAACATGCTCTTATGTAACAACTTACTTGAAAGCAGCATCCCAGCATAACGAAAAGAGTATCAATTTGCTTTTTTCAGATTTAAATTTTGTTTGTAGAGTACAATTTTTTAATAAACCTACGTAATCTCTCTTAGGTAAATCTCAAAATTTCTACTTTTTAAATAAAGAAATCCAATCAACCAATGCAAATATTCGCTAGTTTTGTGGTATTATTTCTTTATACTTGTCGTATTTTTAGTTTTTCTTGAATTGGATTTTTTTTTTTGCTACGAGAAGGAATCAGTTTTATCTTTTTCGGCAACATCGAGCTTATAAAAAAATATATATATCAATTAGCGGTTATAATTTGAAAGCTTGGGTTGGGAAATAAAGAGGAGGGGGAGGATCTCAATCAATGAATAGCAGAATGAATTTTATTGTGAAATTATTTCCGGTGTTAATAAAAATGTATTGCTTTGGAAATTATTGATATCCTGAATTTTATTTTAGAATGTTGTTGAGCAATTCATAGAAGTACTAAGTTTTTGTTTTATATTGTATATAGTACATGCTTATTTCATTGCAAAAAAAACCTCCAAAAAACACTCATTTTTTTGTGTCTTTTTATATTTTACCAGAGTAAGGATTCAATAGAAACAGTAATAGGAAGATTTCCCCAATTTTCCCAATCTGGACATTTGCTCTACTTTGATCCCCCCTCCCTGCAGCTTATTTCCTTTTAGTATAAAACTTCACCTCGACAAATATAATTTGCATGAAATTTTAATATACTAGGAAAGCAAGCAATAATTATTTCGGAAAACCGGGGCAAGATTCGATTTTGACATTTACAAAATAAAAAGTATTTTGCAATTTTCAAAGTTTATCTATGTAAATGTGTTCTAAATTAATACTGTGTATTTATTTGAAAACTATTTTTTGTACTTATTCAAAACTTTGAAGCAAATGTTTGAAGAAACTAAAACAATTTTAACAAAAATATGTAAGAAATAACGTTAGTATCCATTTCCTAGAAAAATAATTTTTTTTAAGAAAAAAAATTTATTTTTGAATATTTTAAATTATTAAAATATGTTTTAAGAATGCATAGAATAGTGTTTTCCTGTGTTATACCATCCTTTCCGCAGTGGCGGCCCATGGTCAAAAATGTTAGTGCAGCCGGAAACATGCGACTTCCCAACAGCCCCTCTCCCCCCCCCCCCCCCCTCTCTCCCAACCACACATACACAATTTTCCACAGTCATGTACAAACACATTTGAACTCTTTTTTTTTTTTTTAAATTATCATTTTATAAATTGGATTTTTTTATAAATAAAAGTATATAATTAGTAATAATGTTTAAATGAAAAAATTTCATTTTTTTTCAGAAATTAACTAATGAATATTTAATTTGTTATAATTAGCATATTTTTGAACAGTGATTTCTTGAGTTTTATGGGCTCAAGAAAAGAAACTATGATTGGAAATTGTTTGTAATATCATTCTTAATGTCATGAACCTCCATCTAGTTTCTAAAATATATAGTTCTTTTTAATAGAATTTTTTTATCATTGAAAGTAGAAAAAAATCGAATTTTTAAAAAAACCTTTTGCATTTAAAAATCTAGCAAAATTCATTTTCTTTTCCAATCAATTTCACTGAGGTTCAAAACATCTAATAGTTAATACAGAGTTGAATTCTCAACATTTTTCAAAAAGATTATATCAAACTTCATTTATCACTGTTTAAATGAAGTTTCACGTGTCAAAAATACGATTTTTTAGATGAATTTAAAATATTCAAATTTATTTTCAGAACAAAATAGTACTTCAAACTAATAATATAAAATAACACTCTAGCCTTCAGATGATACCATTATCTTGAAAATTCCATCTAGAGATTATTTTAAAGCAGAAATTCTCAAGGGCAGCCGAAATCGGAAAATTGCTGATCTGGCTGCATCGCTACACATTACGTAATGGGCAGGCTCTATTAGATTCCATTGGTTACCATGCAACATCGCAGCCGAAAAGCGTTTCAGGAACACATGGCTGCCATTTGGAGGAAGATCAACTTGATTGGAAACGTTTTTTTCCCTCGTGAAATGAGTATTGAGGCAAGAAATTTGCTGTTTATTGGATTTTTGTACAATTACCGTAGAAATTGGATCTTCATTTTAGAAAATTGTAAAATATATAATTTTCGTTTGTACCTAATAAATTTAAATGCAGCCCGGCTGTACTGGCTGTAGTGCACGAGACGCCACTGCCTTTCATTACACATTGCAAACTACTGCTGTTCAAATAAATAACATTAAGAAATTTAAAAAGATGTAGGAAAAATAGTTATTTTTGTATTTTTTCCAAACTTTGAAGTGAATGAGCGATCGGAAAATATTACTTTTTTTTTTTAATTTTAGAGTTTTTCTTATCAAGATATGTAATAACTTTTTTCACCTCGTGCGTTTAAAAAATATATATTTTTTTTTCCCGAACCATCCTAGTCTACAACCTCTTTCAAATAATCCTGCCGGCGCCCATGCCGACCAGTGAAAAAAGGGTTATGTCCGATTAGAGCCATATCCTGTAAGCCAATGAACGATAATTCAATACACAATAAATTGAGTTGTTTCTTGAATATATTAAGACCTCGATGAACTCTAGCACATATTGCAGATACCAGCTCTCATTATCGTACACGCTAACGTTCGGAGAGGGAGGATCGAACCCACATTCTTCCAATCATGAACTCGACGCCCTGCTCACCAAACCACCAGAGTCTTGTTTGCTGATATCATACACAGTGGGTTGCGAATGACAGCGTGCACGAACTCTTGCTGTTTTGGATGCTGCCTGGCCAGATTCGAAAACTCATTGGTGAAAGTTGACTTTTGTATACCTTTTTTCAATGAATTTATTACCATTGGCAGATAATGGAAATTAGTTCAGTTACCAATACCGATTTGCAATCAGCAATTCGGTACCATAGGGAAAATTACTTTTATAAGACTTTTTCTCGATGAATGCATTATCGTCGGTCAGGGGCGTAGCCAGATTTTTTTCAGGAGGGGATATGAAATTATAACTCAACAAACTACAACAAGAATTTTTTTTAGCTACAGGTATCTTTTTTTCACGTATAATTAGAAATTTAAAATTATTTTAAATAAATTGATCATTTTAAACTAAAAATTCCATGTTTTTTATGATAGCAAACTGAAAAATTTCGGAAGGGGATATATCCCCATATCCTTCCCCCTGGCTACGCGCCAGTCGTCGGTAGACATTGAAAATTGGTTTAGTTACCAATACCGAATTTCTGACAGCAATTGGTAACCAATGAGTTCGGATGAGTTTCGATCGCTGACCGAGGAATCGCCTTTCTACTAGGGTGTTTAAATGCTAAATTTCAGCTTTCCGAGTCTTCTAGAGTACAAATTAGCAATTTTAGGAATACACATTCCTTCGATTTGAGTCACTCAAAAACTACTTTAATCCCAAATTGAAACCTTCAAAGTCTTTTAGGAATAGATATTTTTAATGGGATTTCAAGAAAAGGAGAACAATGCTAATTATATATGATAGAGGAATAATACAATGATAAAAATACTAAAAAAATTCACAATACAATTTTTACATTATAATTATTAACTACAATTATATAATGATGTCAATTGCAACAAATTATTTTTATCTGAATGAAACAGGTAAAATTTTATAAAACAGCAAAAAAATATTTTTTTTTTTTTTTTTTTAAATAATGTACAGTAAAAATACCTCTTTGAGTTTATTTGTAACCCATTCCTTAATTTTAGAAGCTTTATCTTCAACTTGTTTTGCATCTAAAATTCTTAATTTCCTCTGAAAAATATATATATTTAGTATAAGTTAAGCTGAAATAGGATTAAGCAGCATTTTAATCAACCCATTAATAAAAGTATATTTGAATTGAATATACAACTTTATGTAAGATAGTGTAGTAGGTTTGAAATTTTATTAAATTATTGCAGGAGGCGCAGTGAGTTTTCTAAAAAAATTAGGTAGGAAATTTAGGGATAATTCCGAAAAATTTAGGAATATTTCTTTAAAAGCTGATAGAAGCTCCAAACACAAACACCTTCTTTCCAAAGTTTGTTTCAATACCAACAAAAAACTACCAATTTAAAAAAAATTTAATGTCAAACAAATTTTTAGCAAAACAACAGTTATATAATCAAACAATTATACTATTTAGACAAACATGCAAATTTAATTAAATCCAATTATTTAATTTTTAAGCAACTTTTGAAGTACTTCAAAAAGAATATTGCTTCAGCTTTTAAAGCTACAAATTAAAAAAGTTTGTCAATAATTAAATTTTAATAATTAAAATTTCAGAACATATTTTCTCCTGTTGAGGAATATTGGTGTTTTTTTTCACGGATTTTGGAGGGAAATATGGGATTTTTTGGTGTTTTTAATTCTTTTTTAGGATTTATCGAAACATTTAAGTATAATTTTAAGAATTTTAGGGTGAAACAAAAATTTAAGTAATATTAGGAATTTTAGGGAAAATGCAACCCCTGAATTATTATTACAGTTTTTTGAATTTGAGAGTTTATCACTTCAGGCAGTAGCTCAACCTAAGAAATTTTTTTAATTAAACTTGTGTTTTAATATGTAGTTAAACAAATTTCACGGAAAGAAAAAAAAATCAAAATAACAATTTTTCAAGATCTTGAAATTCTTCTTTGAATCCCTTTTAATCCCCTTAAAGTCGATTAAAAATATTTCAAGCATGCCTTAAAAAAAATTTTGTGTTTTGAAATTCTTTGACTGATATATGATTACAAATTTTACTATTTAAAATACTTTGTTTAGTAAGAATAATGATAATGTTTCTGTAAACATATCTTCACCAAAAATAAATTTACGAGTTCTTGGCAACCAAAACCTTGCCTTTTAAGTCTAATGATAGTAGATAAGACATTATATGTCCGTACATTTCTAATGTTTACTACTACATTAATTACTACTGCTATCACAATATAACAAAATACTAAAATATTCCTCACTCTTTTGATACATAATTTCACTTTTGTTTGTGAAGATAATATTTGCTTTTCAATAACTCTTTTTTTTTCTTTTTTTCTACTTCTTTTTCTTCCTACTTTTTTTTTAAATAAGAAGTATTAAGAAAAATTAATCCCTTAATTGCTTCAAAACATTGTTCTAGAAATAAAGTCCTTACTATACAGAGCCACTCCTGTCGCCACAGTAAAGACGCCACGACTGGTCGCTATTGTGGTTCAGTATAATAAGCTCCATAGGATTGCATGTTTCGCTTAGGGACTGAGCGCCACAAACGACAGACGCATCCTCTAGCTACAGCAGTGAACCAGTATAATAAGCTCCATAGGATTGCATGTTTAGCTTAGGGACTGAGCGCCACAAACGACAGACGCATCCTCTAGCTACAGCAGTGAACCAGTATAATAAGCTCCATAGGATTGTATGTTTCGCTTAGGGACTGAGCGCCACAAACGACAGACGCATCCTCTAGCTACAGCAGTGAACCAGTATAATAAGCTCCATAGGATTGCATGTTTAGCTTCGAGTGACGCGCAAGGCTGCCCTTAATATTCAGCATTCTTGTCAGAGTAACAAATGATTGATATCTGTGTGTCCTTATACTAAATCAAAAACTGTTTGAAATTTCACAAGTTTTAATAATTATTGCAAAGAAATATAAAGTGGTATAAATAGGCGAAAATCATCTTAGATCACATACCCTGAAATCAAATAAGAATACAAATAAAAAAATCTTAATTCTTCGATGGGAACAAACTTTGGCACACGTATCATATATGTCGTAAAACTAGCCTATTTTAAGAAAACTATTTGAATAGCGTTAATTACAAAATTATTTGTATATTTAATACTGGGGATTGTAAGTAAGTGAATTTATACCTGTTCTTCAATTTGTTGTTCTAAACTGGTGATCACAGAATCTGAATAGGAGCAATCAACTTTTGCAGCACAAAACGGTTTGCTACACGAACAAGCTATAGAAGATATATTTGTTAAATCAGAAAATTTTTTCTCCATCACCTGAACCTAAAAAGTAGGAGAAAAAAAAAATCAAATAAGAATTTCAATTTCATTGAAACAAACAGATTTACATTATATACTAACTGCATGGCCCCGTGCTACGGAGACCCATCATTGAGTGTAGGTCCTAGCCAAGCCTGTAGCCAGGATTTTTTTCGGGGGGTGGGGGGGGGGGTATGGTCGAAGATCTGATTAAATACATATAACAAGTTCCAAAAAAGAAAGAAAGGGAAGTGGTAAAACAAGATTTCACACAATTGTCCTGGGGGTCACCCCCCTCCTGTCTACAGCCCTGGTCCTAGCTTTTGATGCTTTGGAAACTAGGTTTGCTTTGCTCACTAAAAGGTTCGCTCGAAAAATATTAACATTTTTTAAAAGTGAGCCAAGTTGACGCTAAATATTACGCAATATATAGCGACAACTTGACTCACTTTTAAAAGATGCAAATATATTTCACCAGCGAGGTGAAATCGTCTGCATCCTTTAGCATTGAAAATTACGAGTCACAAAAAAGAAAGAAAAAAAAAAAAGAAAAAAAAAAAAAAAACACTTGCTCATTATTTGGCAAGTTTATGGCACATTCAGCAATTGGATTTAGTTCAACCCATTCAAAGTTGATTTTTGACTGGTATTGGTAATTTTTTCTCCGGCAGACCTGTACACTCATAATCTACTAACTTTTCTCCACATTTAAAAAAAAAATTCAGAATGATGTTTGATAGGTACTTAAACTTGCATCGATCAGTCTACTAGTGATGTAGGATCCAATCTCCCATTTTAACTTTTGTCTATGACAAAGATCGTGAATCCTAGAATCCATGAATTAAAAAATTAGGAATATTTGCAAGGAGGGGCAAGACAAGATTTTTATCAAAATCATTAATTTTTTTAGAAATGTTATTTAATATAATTATGCATTATAAATTATACCGTTTGAGAATAATTAAAATGCATGGTACATATTTTTGAAAGCGCAACCCTGTTAACGAGAAAAAAATACAAAATAGTAAAAATATTAAAATATACATATATTTTAACGATTTTTTTTTATCATCCAACTAGATCTCACAGTATTCAAGAGAAAGTGTTTAAAATAGAGGAACTCGAAGATGCAAAAATACGGAAGAGTAACATTTCATTTCTTCTAAGTTTCAGATATAATAAAAAAAAAATTCAAAATGAAACACGAAGGCAGCATTGGAATATGTTCAATTGAATTATAAAAATAGATTTCAAGATTAGTATATCTGATGACTCAAAAAGCAAAAAATTTTCCTAGAATTTTGAGAACTACACAGGAAATGATTATACAATAAAAGGAATAAATACTTCTACTCATCAGCCTCTAATAATTATAGACAACAAGCGCCAGAAAATCGTCATGCAAGTAGATATAAAAAATGACATGGGAAAGAAACAAAAGACTAAATTAATAGGAAAAAAACCCATTGCAACATAACATACATAATCGACAAGTGCTTTTTTTTATCTTGGAATTTAAATCTTTTCCCTAATTTTTTTTAAATTTTCAAGAACCAGAGGGGGTACAAGTGCACCTCCTTGCACCCTCCTTGAGGCACCCATGATCCTGTACCAGATAAAAAAAAATTAATGAAAAGTCCAACAAAACGTGGATTCAATAAGACCACAAGAGAAATAGTAGAAATATATATATACTAGCTGCATGGCCCCGCGCTGCTGGGGACTGTTGAAGGACATAAAAGTTGGGACAATAGCCCAAGGGTATTGTTTTCGTTTGGTCAAAGGTGTAGTCAGCACTTTTCAAAGGTATGACAAAAAAGGCTTCAATCAACGTCAGCCGCTGATTCCCAATGGAGGAAGTTGGATGAAAAAGTTTGCGCTTAGCACTACGCTGGTCGTACCGTTGAAACTTTATATTGTGTTATTGTTTAATTATTTGCAATATTGTGATTGGTTCTACCACTGCTTTTCTTTTACGTCTATTTAAAGGTTATAAATATGTGTAATATATGTTTGTCCATTAGTTGTAAGGTTTGCAGTTACTCAAATATACTTTTGTGATCCAGTCTAGATGTCTTTTTTGATTTATGCTACTTTGTTCACCCTAGGTAACACAGGAAAAGCCCAAGTAGCTCAGTTAAACTTATTTCACCACAAGCCGATAAAGCTTTTAAGTTCAAGGCTCATGTTCTCTCCATCTCCATACATATTGTCAAATGATTGCTATAAAGAGATGTTACAAATTGCTCGCTAAATGCTAAGCTATAGGTAGGTACATCTTATGGAATTCTATAATCTTCATTTAAAATTAGAATTATTTAAAATAATACATTTTAAAGTAGGATTCACAATTTCAGATGATTATCGTATTTTTCAACCAGCAATTTCATTACGCGTGGATTAAAGACTCACATACATAAATGGGTGTTGCAAAAAAAAAAAAAAAAAAAAAAAAAAAAAAAAATCGATCTCTGACACGAGCATAAACTATCGTTTGTTATTTAAAAACGATAAATTTCTAATGCATTTTCAAAAAAAAAAAAAAAAAAAAAAAAAAAAAAATCGATCTCTGACACGAGCATAAACTATCGTTTGTTATTTAAAAACGATAAATTTCTAATGCATTTTCAAAAAAAAAAAAAAAAAAAAAAAAAAAAAAAAAAAAAAAAAACTTCACATTAAAAATTACTTATAATACAACTTAAAAATGTTCCTATCTTTCATGAAAGTCTAAATTTTGATTGTGAAAAGTCAATTCGGTATTTACCTATAAGTGAACGCGGCGACTGAGATTTTTACAATCAGAAAGTGAAAACCCCTTGTCTCATTGAGAGAATTATAATATGCTCTCAGAAGATTATATTTACTAGTAAGATATTTAATTGGAATGACCTTGTAATGCTGATGTCCTACTTCCTAATCTAAATCACAAGAAACTTTCTCGAAATTAGAAATAGCATTGATTTTTACGGGAGAGAATTTATAAAAGTAGGTAAATAATATACATAGAAAAGTTTAATAATATTACAAATAATTCTTGGAATGGGAACGATATATTTTATTACATCAGAGTAAAACAAAAATTTACTTTAATAAGTCCCGCTTATTTTCTGATTATTTTTACGTATTGTAATCCTCTGTCGAATAAGTTGTTCGAATATTCATGTAATATTTCTATATATTTATTGTCAATCGATACAGTACACAAGTTTTGAGCATTCGCGGTTTTAAAATGTAATTATTAGAGAGCAAATTATTAGCATAGTGAGATTAGAGAACAAATCTTTCTACGCTAATGCTAAAAATTAGAGAGAAAATTATATTGGAGAGCAAAATTTCTTAAGATTTCAAAATTCAAAACTTAAAGAACCTTCCCTGAGTTTACAATGAGGTACTGTGGAAAGTCAAATTTTACTGTAGGTGAAACATATGTCATTTCAATTATGTATTCACAAAAAAAAAAAAAAAACGCGAATTTTGTCGATGTTTTCACAATTACCTAAAATAATTTGAGTTTTCCAAGAGATAATTTCGACAAAAAAATTCAAATTTGCGAAAATTTTTAAAAGCAAAGGATCTTACTTTTTTTATTATTAAATCCTTTATATTAACTTCGATTTGGCTTGTATAAATGTATGTGGCTGCCGGGAGGAAGCATAATTAACCCACTTGACGTCATCTGATTTGGTTGATACTTGGCAGATAGATACGATGAGAATGCATTCTATCAAGTTTTTTTTGAGGGGAACTGTCACTTACATTAAGGGGGTCCAGTACCGAAATTTCTTCAATAATCCCAATTTTTTTCTTCTTCTGATTTTGAAAAATAGTTCATACATTCCTGAAGAGAATGATGTTTTTATATTATTCCTCCGGTGATTAGAACGCCACAAAATTACCTATGATTTAAACATCACTAATGGGCGTAACGCCTTGAAGCGTCTGCTTAAAGTGCGTTTTTTGAGCACTAGTGTTTTTCACAGATGTTGCATATTCAAATCGATATATCTCTAGAATCATTAACAATTGGCTATTCAAATTTTTGAAGCATTTAATTTATATAGTTTTAAATATTTTGTCTTCACAAAATTTTATTTTTTGAATTCTGTTTTAAAATATAACATTTAGCGTAGAAGATAACATAAAAAAAGCAAAAATTTCAATATTTTAACTTTGAGAATTTTTTTAATTTTTTTTAATTCATCTATCAAAATTCTGAGAAGGCAAAATTTTCTTTATATAATTATGTATAACAGAAAGCTTTTACTTGAAAAAAAATTTATTTTTTCTTGACTTATATCAAAATACGCAAACATCAATTATTATCGATTTTTCTTGGTTTTTAAATTTTTTTAAATAACTAAACACAACATTTCAAAAAACATTTTCTCAAAGATATATAAATAGTATCTCATACATAAAATAAATATTTGACATAAAAATGTATATAAATAAAGTTTTTTTTTATTTTTGGTGCCGGACCCCCTTAAAAGGTCGCTTTTACACACTTTTCTATAATCTTTTGGAATACTAACAAATCCTATTTAATCGATTATTGTTAAAACTCTTTCCCGTTGCCAAAAGTGTCTTAATAACTGTTTTCAGAATAAATAAAAGATAATTGGACGTATGTGCATAAATTTATAATAGAGTGTAGTCCAGTCAATTCAACTTTGCGTTACGTAGTAACGCTGTAAGTGAAAGAATTTTAACCAATCATAGTTGAAACTCTTTCCTGTTACCAAAATTGTTTTAATCATAATAAGTAAAGGATATTTGAAAGTACAAGCATAAATTCACATTCATTTTTAATAAATTTTGAAACGTAGTTTGCCCTATTTTTGCTGTTAGGAATGGTATTCAAAATTGGATGCAGGCACCAAGTACCCGCTAACAACAGAATTTGAGCTATGTTAATGAATAGGAAGATTGGTTGGTTGTTTTCAGATTATCTGGCGCCGTCAGCAACACGAGGGCTATAATACGCCGAAACATTCGTCATTAGACAAGCCAACATACATTTACAAACACCCATGCCAACATGGGACTCGAACCCGCAACCTCGCGGTCTAGAAGCTAGCACGCTAACCACTACACCGTTTGACAATGCATATATAGGATTTATATTAAAAACTTCGTTTTTATAGGTTATATTATTTCTACTAAACTCAATCTTCCCGACATTTTTTAAAAAGGAAATTTATCTTTTACTTTTAAATTTTTACCAAGACATTCAAATTTAAATGCAGTTGAAGCAAAATGACATGAACAACAACAAAAATTTACATTTTTCCCAATGATGTGATATTTTGGCTATAAGGAGGACATTCCTAGAAAAGAGCTGTTTTTATAATTAATTATGCTACAATTGTGGCTTTAATGCTTTAAAAATAAGTTGTTTTCCTCTTATGTGTATTTCCCAAACACTGAACAGAGTTCACCAGCGCATCATGTTTATACTTTTCAATCGATAACTGTCATTATCATAGTCTACCGTCGCTTTTCAATAGGATGATGTCATCGAATTATCCACTGCTTTGCTCTCACTGGATTACGTCATTGACGGGCTTACCCAATCCACAACGCTCGATTTCGGCGGACGCCAGACTGGATTGTTTACACACAAAGCTCGAAGCTGAGACTTGTAACAATAGGTGCCGTAAAATAGTGTAAAGCAATATGTTAAGAAGACATTTTCTGCTGTAAATGTTTGAAAACTAATTTTAAAAGTGTTATAAAATAAAAAATATAATAACAATAAAATGCTACACTAACTTGGAAAATAAATTTCTATCAATCTTTAACATGTTTACTGAAATGAAATCGAGTGGATACTAATTTCAGTTTTGCAAACTAAAACATATAAATAATTATTTAAAATTATAATATGAAAATATGAGTGCAATAAAAACATAAAAAAAAGGGGAAAAGCGATAACAAATTTACTCTGGTGCAATAATAAACTAATATTCGATTTTGTTTTTACTATATTAACGAACAAGATTTACTAAATATACTTCAAATGTCACATTTATTCTAGTATGAGTATAAAAGAAAACTTAAACTGAGATTCGTGTGAAAACACTATGTAACTTAAGACAATAATTATATTAATATAAAAATAGGTATTAAAGTGATCTGTTTTAAAGTAAATGTTCTTAAAAGCGTTTCAGAAAGAATTGAAATAAAGCCAAACGGAAAAAAATACTAATACGTAGTTTAAAAACATAAATTTACAGTATTCATTTATCCTTTCAAGTAATTGAAAGATTTATATGTTCCATAAACGAAAATCACAGATAATTGAATCGAACTTAACCTATAATTTTCTTTATCCTATCGGATATCCTATCGGAATAAGCAAAAGTTATTATATAGTGAAGGATCATACAAAATGTGATACATTAAACACAAAAATACATTTTCGATTACAATTTCCTGTAGCTATGTTGGAATACTTAATAAATTAATAGATAATAAAATTAATAGGAATTATTTGAACGAATTGTATTGTAGCTTCTCCGAGGCCATAAACTAGTTTCGAAAATCGAATAGCAAAGAAAAGAAAGCAAACTGATCTTTCAAATATGCATATAGTTTACAATACAAAGACATTGTAAAAGAGACAGCTCTTTACAGAAAATGAAACATAAAATTAAATACATTGAAAATTGCAATTCTCAGAAGGAAAAAAAGTCGTTAATTGAAAACTTCTTAAAAACACTCTCTACAAATCATAGCTTGTTAATAAAAATAACTTTTCATACATATAAAACATACATACAAAAACCATTCACATTAAACACAAAGACGCATTTTCAATGACAATTTCCTGTAGCTATGTTGGAATACTTAATAAATTAATAGATAATAAAATTAATAGGAATTATTTGAACGAATTGTATTGTAGCTTCTCCGAGGCCATAAACTAGTTTCGAAAATCGAATAGCAATGAAAGAAAGCAAACTGATCTTTCAAATATGCATATAGTTTACAATACAAAGACATTGTAAAAGAGACAGCTCTTTACAGAAAATGAAACATAAAATTAAATACATTGAAAATTGCAATTCTCAGAAGGAAAAAAAGTCGTTAATTGAAAACTTCTTAAAAACACTCTCCAGAAATCGCAGCTTGTTACCAAAAATAACTTTTCATACATACAAAACATACATACAAAAACCATTCACATTAAACACAAAGACGCATTTTCGATGACAATTTCCAGTAACTATGTTGAAATACTTAGTAAATTAATAGAGAATAAAATTAATAGAAATTATTTGAAAGAAAGGCATCGCAATTAAAAAAGTAGCTTCTCCAAGAGCCAAAACTAGATTAGAAAATCGAAACTTTATCTGACAACATAGTCTACTCACCGCACGAAAATCTTGATATCCGATTGTGGAGCATCATTTTTCTCAAATATTCCCTAACTCGTCTGACTACAAGGATTGGAGCACGCAAACTAACGGTAGGATGACAATTTATGACTAACACAAAGGAATCATGGTTGACGCGAACGGCAGCTGGCGCTTTCACTACAATACTTTACCAACGGCCAGCTTTTAAAAAGGGGGAGGGTTGCCATGGAAAAGATGCGATCGCCAACAGGGGAGCGCCAGGAATGAGAGAAGAAATCCAATAATAAGGTACCCATGAAATAACATTTGAAAAGTTGATTCATTGTTAAACGTTGATATATTGAAGTTTTTCGAAGGACTTAAAAGTTACTAACTGCAAAAGGAAATATTTAATAATATAACCCATAAAAACAAAGTTTTTAATATAAATCCGTTATATGCATTGCCAATTTTTAATTCATTAACACAGCGCCGATTCTGTAAACAGCGTGTGCTTGGTGTTTGCATCTAATTTTAAATATCAAAAACATTTCAATCAGCAAAATGTGCGGCAAACTACGTTTTAAAATTTATTTATTGAAAATGAAAGGGAATTTCTGCACTCACATCCAAATACCTTTTATTTATTCTGATTAAAACAATTTTATTATTTATTTTTTAAAAATATTTGGCAACAGGAAAGAGTTTTTTCTATAGTCTGTTAAATGCTATTTCAGCCCGATTGGATGACGGCAAGGGGTTAATTAGGCCTCCGCAGATTTGCCCTCCATCGACAAATATACAAAATCGAAGTTAATATAAAAGATTTAAAAGAAAAAAAAAAAAGCGTAACTGCTGTGGATGAAACAGTACTCTTGAGCAAATTCGATCTGCAAGAGTGCAAGAAAGAGAAATTCTAAATTTAAATTCAAGAGCACGCATCATTCAAGTTAAGATTTCAAAACTTAACTTGAATTCATTCTTAATTCAAAATTAACTTGAATTCTTCACATTGGATTTATTACGTATGGTTTTCACTATACACAGATAACAATTATTTTTTGACAATTTCCAATTGGTTTCTAAAATTAAAGTTGTAAAAAATGTAAACTAAAACTTAATAAAATTTAAAAAAATCAATTTTTTTAATAATTGTATATGGGCCAACTATGAGTATATAAGGAAAAATAAAAATAATCCTTTTATTTTTGGAGATCTTTGGATTTTTTTTTTTTTTTGGAGAATCAAGAAAACACGGCAAATAATTAATATTGAAGTATAAACGAGAAATGCTTTTACTATTTTTTTCAATTTATACAATTTTTATAAATAAAATTTCAAGAGTTAAATTATATACTTTAACTATTCGCATATTTGTTAACTTACTAGTAATCATTATTTGGGTAATTCTCTGAAAACTAGAACCACCCACTTAAAAAAAACGTCGAAGGATAAATAATAAAAATAATGATTCACTTAAAGTTAAATGTCCAAAATATCATAAAAAATTATAATTTTTTTTGACACAATTTAATAAAACTTCATGATTTAGAAGAGTGTGTAAAAGCGGCTTTTTTAGTTGAAGACCCAAAACTTGATACAATACATTCTTATTGACAGAAACTCAATCTGTCAAATTTCATCTCGATTGGGTGATGGAAAGTGCATTTAACATCGACAACGAGTCTATCTGCCAAGTTTCGTATCGATTGAATCACGGCAAATGGGTTGTTTAACCCTCGGCATATTTGCAAAAAAACATATCGTGAAAGTTTAGTCAATTTATGAAATTGGAAACGCTTATTTAATTAAAATTAACACAAAATAATTTTAAAACATACGTTCGGTATATGTTAAGTAATGTTAGAGAGTTATTCTTAAGCCCTTCATTATTTAAAAAAAAACAAAAAAAAAAAAACACTTAGCAATGTCTTACGCAAATAATTCAATAAATAATCTAAAAAAAATAAGTATTTTTCTAACTATATATAAATATAACTACCTCCATATAGCCAATGGAAACGTTTACTTTTATTGGCGTGAAAGTTAAATTATTGCAGTGTCCATTTTTTTTTAAAGGGGATGACTGACAAGCAAGAAGCGTAGATAGACATTTTTAAATGAATCGCTTATTGCAGAAACCCTATAACTGCAAAATGTATAGTTTTGAGATAATTAAAAATAATTATTAATATAAAAAGTTGTTGTTTTTTTTTAGAAAATAATTTTTCAAAATGTGAGATAGTTTTTTTTTATTTTTTTTTTTATTATTATTTATTTGAAAACTAGACCATTTACCGTAGTGGGGTTTCTGTAATATACAATCCTAACAAAAACATCTCTGTAAAAAGACGCCAACTTCTTCATACAATAATTATGGCAGTGAAAAGTATTGAGATCTAAAGTAGAGTCAAGTTTAACGTTGTTGTAAATTACGGACAGTAAAAATTAGTAATTAGTAAGATTTTCTCCTCAAAGTAAACATTCCTCTTCATAGGTCCCAACATCCATTTACAAAAATGTTTGCGACAGCCATTGCGTATTGTGCATTACTTGTTGGCTGCGTTGGGGCTGCGGCACGTAATGGCCAAGTCGCACAAGCACTTTTATAGCTGGATATTGAAACCTATGAAGAGGAAGTGTGACTTTGAGAAGAAAATCTTACTAATTACTAATTTTCATAGCCCGTAATTTAAAACGTTAAACTTGGCTCTACTTTAGATCTCAATACTTTCACGGTCATAGTTATTATATGAAGAATTTGGCGCCTTTTTAAAGAGGTTTTTGTTGGGATTTTACTTCCTTTTTTACAGTACATTTGAGATTTATTACTTATTTATGCACCGATAGCTAGTATAATTTTTTTTAGCATGAATGACTTTCAAAATAAACTTAATTTCTAACTCCAATAAATTTAAATAAATTAAATTATTATTAAAAACTCCAAATACGTGGCACAAAGAAAACATGTTATCTAGTATTTCAGAAAAATCTTAATTCAGTTTTATAAATACAGATATTCAATTCAAACAAAACCCCTGTAAGAACCTAAATGTTTGCAATGCCAAATACTAAGATGCGAAGGGATTCTTCTAATGCAGCTTTTCGCGATGCTAATGAAAACGCTAATGAAACGTGAGAGATAGACAGCCCGGAAGATATAATGATTCTCATTAGATGATCCGTGAAAATTAGCGAAATGGTAATCATAGCCACTTAGAAGCACTTGGATGTGTGATAAGTGTGGAATGTATGCGGACGAAGTGCGTATTCTCTCCATTTAGATAATTATAAACAAATTACCAGCACATTAGGTGGTCTTGAAAAAAAAAGGGGAAACATTGCAAGAAGAATATAAAAAAGGTCAGGGGTAATATGCAAAGCATTAAATTTACATATTGATTTACATATCTCATTTCCTTTGAGTATTTTTAGTATTTAGTATTTTTTCAGTGCATTTAGAGTAAAATTTTACAAGGTGTTAAATAAATATGAACGTGGTAGGATTATACGGTGTGCAGCAAATTTGCTAACTCGCAAAAAAGTTATCAATTACTGTCAATTTAAACCTCGAAGGTTACTTTCAATAAATTAGCTGGCCGCGCATATTGAATGGCTACTTCGACTTCGAAAGGCCTTTATATGCAGTGCCAATTTTTGTGTTTATTAATATAGCGCTATTTCTGTTGCCAGCGTGTGCTTGCTTTTAATATTTATAATTAGATGCAAAACCATCTCTATCAGCAAAATATGCGGTAAACAAATTTTCAAAATTTATTAAAAATGAATATGAATTTATGCACTCACTTCCAGATATCTTTTATTTATTCTGATTAAAACAATTTTATTATTTGTTTATTAAAAAAAATTTGGCAATAAGAGTTTTTTCAATAATCGGATAAATGCTATTCCAGCGCGAATGGATGACGGCAAGTTGGTTTATTACTATTCCACAAGAGTGACCTTTTAGTGACAGTGGCAGGCCCCAAAATTTAATAGAATGCATTGTCATCGACATCGTATCTATCTGCCAAGTTTCAGCCGGATTGGATGACAGCAAGGGGGTTAATTAGGCCTCCGCAGATTTGCCCGTCATTGACAAACATACACACCAAATCAAAGTTAACATAAAGGATTTAAAAATATCGCGTCTTCCAAGAATTTCCTGCATAAGTTTTTGCATTTAGATCTTTGATGTCTTTATTTAAAAAATATACATATTAGAAATTATTGATTTATTTTTAATCTAGCACCGTCTGTTGGTTTGGGTATGTCTGGTTTGAATAAGTTAAGATAAAGCTACTTATTTAAGGGGGTCCGGTACCGAAAATAAAAAAAACTTTATTTATGTACATTTTTATGTAAAAAATTAATTTTATGTATGAGATACTATTTATATATCTTTGAGAAAATGTTTTTTTAAATATTGTGTTTAGTTATTTAAAAAAAATTAAAAACCAAGAAAAATCCATAATAATTGATGTTAGCGTATTTTGATATAAGTCAAGAAAAAAAATTTTTTTTTCCAAAGTGAAAGCTTTCTGTAATACATAATTATACAAAGAAAATTTTGTATTCACAGAATTTTGATAGGTGCATTAAAAAAAATTAAAAAAATTCTCAGTTAAAATATTGAAATTTGTGCTTTTTTTTTTATGTTATCTTTTACGCTAAATGTTATATTTTAAAACAGAATTAAAAAAATAAAATTCTGTGAAGACATAATATTTAAAACTATATAAATTAAATGCTCCAAAAACTTGAATAGCCAATTGTTAATGGTTCTGGAGATATATCGATTTGAATATGCAACATCTGTGAAAAACATTTGTGCTCGAAAAACGCACTTTAAGCAGACGCTTCAAGGTGTTACTCCCATTAGTGATGTTTAAATCACAGGTAATTTTGTGGCGTTCTAATCACCGGAGGAATAAGATAAAAACATCATTCTCTTCAGGAATGTATGAACTATTTTTTTTAAATCAGAAAAAAAAAATTGGATTTTTATTTGAAGAAATTTCGGTACTGGACCCCCCTTAATGTTTGTGAGCTATGCTAAAGATCTCGGATGATTGAACTGTGAACTTGCGCATTACCAGATGATGGTTGGAGTGTTCATAGCTCATTTCAATATCGGATAATTCATAAAGAAAATATAAATTGTCATGAGTTAGCTCAAAATGAATGTCTATTTAAATATCAAAATTAATTTCAAACTACAGTGTCTTATCATACTTAATATACATGGTGTCTAGCAATGGACTCCTTGATTTTAAAATTAACTAAAAAAAACAAATATAGATAGAATAATGAAACAAAAAAATTGAAAGCTGTAAAAATCTTATAATAATTTTCAAAATTAGTTACAAATATTGCCAACAGGTGGCGCTGTATACTGTAGCTTTTATAAATAAAGAGTGCTTTGAAACTCAGAGCGATCAGTCTTCGGACAGTCCCACTGTTTAAACGTGAAAGGAAATGAGCGTGATTGCAACGGACAAATTTGTAATATATTTCAAGAATTTTGAAATTACAGATCCTTCTGTTGGCAACATTTGTAACTAATTTTAAAAGTTCCGTATAAGATTTTTACAGCTTTCAAAATAACTATACTTTTTGTTTCATTCTTCCATTGATCTTTGTTATTGAATTATTTAATTTTAAAATTAGGGATACACCCTGTAAGAGGGCTCGCTTATTTGGCAATGTGAATAAAACGATTGAATACTCACAAATTTTTTGTGAATAGAGGGTTGGGGTGAAACAGACAGTATTTAAAAATCTTCCAAAACCTTCACCTGCAAGTTAATACTTTTGGGGAAAATATTCTTGGGGAAAATATTATTGTATTATAAAGAAATACATGTTTTTTTATATCACAGATTTTTTTTTTTCCATGTTGGAAAGCTGAAATACGTGCATTTTTTAATAAAAGATCACTAGCACCAAGTTTTAAGTTTTATTTTTGTTCAATTATAGCACCTAAAGAAAAAATCTTGAGTGAAAATGTTTATAATATATTGATAAACAACTTCAACAGACACGCTTGAGAGAATAAAAGGAAAATCGGACGGAGAAAATATGTGCTGGGGTAATATGGTATTGTCCAAAAAAATAGATTATTTTTACCCAGAACATTAACATTATTTTTCTCTATCACGCTTACTGTGTTAAGGGGACATGGGACACTAAAACTACAAAAATATCACACAAAAAAATATTTTTTTTCATATAAAAATTGCTGACGTTGGCAAAAGTTGAAAGTGCTCAGCTTCGTTTTTTTTTTCACATTTTACGTACGTTCGAAAAGCTCCTTACGATTCATTTTTTGAAAACCCACCTAATTTTTTGTAGAAATAATTTTTAATGTATTATAAAGAAATACATGCTTTTTTATATCACATAATTTTTTTTTATTCTTTTTTTTTTTCTTTATTTTTTTTTTCATGTGTGAAAGCTGAAATACATGCATTTTTTTAATAAAAGATCACTAGCACCAAGTTTTAAGTTTTATTTCTGTTCAATTATAGCACCTAAAGAAAAAAGCTTGAGTGAAAATTTTTATAATATATTGATAAACAACTTCAAATTTTTCTTTTATGATCGTTAAAATATTGTGTCGTGAGGAGCATTTCGAAAAAAGTTAAAATTTTGTATTACTTTAATACATTTTTCTCAATAAATTACTATCTATTTTATATTATCTGCTCAAATTATGTTGTTGAGTTATATGTTATATTTTCGATGTTTGTGCCAAATTTTATTTACTTTTAAGCAAAACTAAACATTTTTGAAAACAGTATTCCATGTCCCCTTAATACACATAATCAAGAAACGTACTAGTTTTTTAAATTAATATTTCAGTTATATTATGAGACGTCAGAGTTAAAAGTGAATCAAGTTCATGAATTAATTACGATTTTGAAATAATTTCAATCAAACTTCATTAACACTGAACGATTTTCAAAGCAAGTTACAGACCAGTATTTTAATTATTATGGAACTAGACGCGTGGGTACACTTTGCGGATTCGGGGTTACATTGCTGATAGTCCGAGAGGCGACTGCAATTTTTGGACCCCATCGAACATCATTCAGAATTTTTTATAGAAACTAGAGAAAAGTGAGTAGATTAGGAATCCACTGGTCTGCCGTGGCAAAAATGGCCGAAACTGATCAATAATCGACTTGGAATGAGTTGAACTAAAATCCGATTGCCAAATATGTCATAACTTGCCAAAAATAGAACAAACTCATTCGTCTGGCAACCCACTTCATTTTGATTTTCAATGAGAAAAAGCGCAAACGATTTCTGATCTTTGGCTCGGAAAACTTATATCTTTTAAAAGTAAGCCAAATTAGCGACATCAGTTACGTCATAATATTTTTTGCCAACTTGGCTCCCTTTTAATAGATGCAAGTAGACCGTCGCCAGATATCTGAATCGTCTGCAACCTTCTTAATTGAAAATGAAAGAGTGAGGGTTACCAAATAAAAAAAAGCTCATTATTTGGCAAGTTATGTCGCATTTGGCAATTGGATTTAGTTCAACTTATTAAAAGTCGATTTTTGACTAGTTTCGGCCAATTTTGCCACGGCAGACCAGTGGATTCGTAATCTACTCACTTTTCTCTAATTTCTATAAAAAATTCAGAATGATGTTCGATGGGGTCCAAAAATTGCAGTCGCCTCTCAGTCTATAATGTTCTGCTTCTAGAAAGCAATTAGAAAGTTCGTCAAATGTATATATGTAAATTGTAATGTTCTGCTTCTAATACTTTCCACATTTGAAATGCTCTACACTGTTGAAACAATGTTCCGCCTTGCACCAAAAATTAGTTCCCATTTAGCTTCAACCAACATTTGGTGCTTAGTTTCACGATTTGATGATGCTTACGATCCGAGGTAGCACCATTAAATCGAGAAACTAAGCACTAAATGGGAACCAATTTTTGGTACAAGGTGGATCCAAATTTTTAACAATATAGAAGTATATTTAAATGTATATAAGCAGATGCTTACTTAGTTCATGTAAATAAAGACCGAATTGAAAAAATTGAACGTTGTCACTTCGCTCGTCTTCATTCGATAACAAATTCTACACGACAATTTACCAAAGCTTATTTTGACCATAAGGAAACATAGCACTGTTAAATCATGGAGAAATTTCGTGCTCCAAATATTGGTAATTTGATGCCGCCTTCATTCGTTGCTCAGGAAGACATAACTTCATGGGAATATTTTTAAGATTAAAATATATTCGTCCAGCATACAGGGCAAAATTTAGGCATACGGCGCATTGCATATAATTGATCTAATTTTTACATGAACTTAACTATGAGGACTATCAATAAAATAAAATAAGAGAGTATATTAAAATAAGACAATAAATAAGAGAAATGTATTGCAATTGAACAAAAATAATATACCGATTCCAACTTTACTTCATTTCAAGCAATCTCCAATCTATGCAATTTCTTATGGAAAGAAAACAAGAATATTTTTATTCCCCTCTCCTCAACTTCAAAAAGCATTCTGCTCTAGAGAAAACATTATTAAATCTAGGAAAATCGATCAAGTACAGGGCCTCTTTGAAGAATGACGAGAAATGATGGGCATATACTTTTTTTTAAGGCACAAAAATTTAATGAGAATGGTAGCTAAGGAATCACATGCAAGTAAGCAAAGAAACACTTTAAAAATACTGATTGTTCATTCCATCGGGAATCCCTTCGTTTAATGCATAATGTTCCATTTTTTTTTACAACCCTGTTGTAAAAAAAATGGAGCATTATGCAAAATATATAAATTTTCGTAAGCTTACCAAGATATCGTAACAAAAGTATACAGTAAGAAACAGACTTGACTTTTTTGATTTTAATGAAAAGAAAATCTAGAGAGGTAATACAGAGTGACGAAAAGAACATATTACAAAAGAACCAAGAATGTATAAAATACAATCCTTCTTCTGATTTATTAACTGCTTATTAGTTATTTTAAAATTAAAATCATTTCTGTTCTAGCATAATTGCTGTGCCACAAACAGTGGATTGATTGTTGTTCATTCGACAAAAAGTGTGACGATTATTCCATTTTGACTTTTGGTTGGTTGGTTGTTTTCAGATTATCTGGCGCCGTCAGCAACACGAGGGCTATAATGCGCCGAAACATTCGTCATTAGACAAGCCAACATACATTTACAAACACCCATGCCTAACACGGGACTCGAACCCGCAACCTCGCGGTCTAGAAGCTAGCACGCTAACCACTATACCATTTGGTCGGCATTTTGACTTTTGTTTCCCGAAATATTAGCGAACGTGTAAAAATGCTGCTTAAGTGTGGTCGTATCCCTCACGAATGTGTAAGAGCGAACGCCGAAAAGAATAAAATGTTAGTCATTCATTTTTGGGTAACCCAACTTAAAAGTCCTACATAATCTTTATGTTGCTCAGAGTACAACAGATAACCATTCAGCAAAAGTATCATTTTAATCAAATCTGTAATTTTTTTAAAATTTTTTTTAATTTTTTTTGTTAGCTCGGATTCATTTTTTACGCAATTCTTTCAATTATATATAGTACAGAGATATATACTAAAATGCAAACTAAATGTTGGAAAAAATCATTGGATGGCTGTTACTGTGGGTAAGGGTTTACTACGACAGGGTGTACAGAGAAGGACTCCCTGATTTGAAAATTAATTAACTCAAAAACAAAGAACGATAGAAGACTGAAACAGAAAGCAAAAATTGTTTCAAAGCTGTGAAAATCCGAAACAGAAGTTTCTAAATTAGTTACAAATGTTGCCAACAGATGGCGCTGTAGTTGTAAAATTCTAGAAATATGTTAAAAATTTGTCATCTGCAATCAATCGTTGCAATCACGCTAATTTCTTTTCAAGTTTGAACAGTGCACTGTTCGAAGATTGATCGCTCTGTGCTTCAAAGAACTCGATTTGTAAGAACTACAGTGTACAGCGCCATCTATTGCCAACATTTGTAACTTATTTTAAAAATTTAGTATAAGATTTTTAAAGTTTTCGAAATAACTATACTGTTTGTTTCATTACTCTATCGATCTTTGTTTTTGAGTTATTTAATTTTAAAATCAGGGAGTCTTTCGCTGGACACCCTGTAAATTAAAAACATCAACATTTCTGTCATCCAAAAAATGATCTTACATGCTACTACATACGCTGAATACAACTGCATCTAATGGAACTCCTCAACCGAAAAAAACAAAACACTCATCACCTACGAGCCTACGACTCTCACTTCTTAAACCATTTGAAAGAAATCCCAGGAAAAGCCGATATTCTCATTGTACCAGATACCTGCATCACTTGAGGGGGAAGTCTATTCAGATTGATACCCTCGTACTTTAGAATTCCTCCCACTAAGCTTCAAACATTGTGCGAAATGAAATGGATAAAAGAAAGAGACAGCAGCTGTTACAGACAAGTTCGAATTTGAAGGCATTTTTTACATCCGCTTTGTGGGGGGAAATGGGGAACATTTTGGAAAATTACATTTTATATACGACACAGTTGCTGTGTCGATTCCCATGGTGATGGAGCGGGATGATTAATGGCTTTTCTTTCATTTAATTGTGCAATGAATACCGGAATTAGAGCCTGTTTTACCTCACGATGCATTAGAAACTTTGTATGTTACTAATAAATGTATATAAAACTAGGGGGGTGGAATATCGCACAACTTTCAATTACACTATAATATTAGTCATTGTATTCAAATGTATGGTGTTATTTACCGTTTTCATATTTTTATCATTTAAAAAAATTGACACTTTGGTGATATTTTTGGTAATAATTTTTAAATGGACAAAAAAAAACCTGCCAAGATGGCGAAATTGGCGATGTTATTCGATAGACATAGACATTACATAGTTCTTACTTGGGCGTGAAATAGAAAAAAAAAAACAATCGTTGATGGGCGATACTCAAGGACAGAGAGCTCTGCGTTAACACTTTGTGGTTGGTTCACGTATTAGTTAGTACGTGTTTTTGTCACTAATATCAGGTGGACGCTAACGTATTAATACGCGTCACTCGTTTCGTTTTTTCAACTTTTTACTCTTTTATCGCATTTCTACGGGGATTTCGAAGAGGTCGATCAGAACACCTTACGAGGCATTAGCACAGAGATTTTAATCAAAATCGTTAGAGCTGTTTTTTAGCAATTGCTGAAAAATATTATTTTTTCATGTTTTTAACCTTATGCGCATGCGCGATTTTGACAAAAACTCTAATGGTAGGTCCAATGGCCACCACCAAGTCGTACACCAAATTTGAACATCGTAGGTCAATTTGTTCGGGAGTTATGCTGCCCACGTACACACAGAAACACTGACATTATTTCTAGATCAGTTTTTTGAAATTAGGGTGTTGCAAAACGTGGAGAAATGCAAGAAAATCGATTTTTTTTTTTTTTTTTTTTTTTTTTGACCTAATGCTATACTTTCATTATCTTATGTAAGCATATGGGTAATAAACAGGGATGGGAGTGATCAGAGAGCAAAAAGGAAGAAATCCAAAAATTCTTTTAAAAAATTCGCAAAAGGAATACACAAAAATTCAACAAAAAAGTACGCAGGAAGAATGATTCAATAATTTTAAAGATAAAACGAAATTTCTCATGATAAATAAAAATTACATTTCAAATATTGGGAGTTTTTGAAGTAATCTGTGAGGAAAGGGGAGCTAAGAGGGAAATTTTTGGTTTAGACATGTGGAAAAGTATACTGTTTGCAGGAAAATCTGGTTCAGATCACAAAAATGCGGAAAAGGTTGGTTGGTTGCTTGCTTGAATTTTAATAGCACAAGAGCCAATATTGGCTAAGCTGCGAAAAATGCAGAGAAGGAAAATGTTACATAAAAAAACAAAAAAGGAGGAAATCCTCCAAAAGGAGGACAACTTTCATCACTGAATAAAGTAAAAAATGGAAGCCGGTTAGATGGCTTGATGCATTTTGGCAAGCCATGAACACTAAAAAAAAATATGAAGCATTATTATTTTTTTTTTTTTAATTTGGATAAAGATGAGGTGAATTCAAACTAAACGTATCTTGGCTATAATTTGCTTCGTATAAAAATTGTTAAGCATAATATCTAAAGATCGTTTGACCTGCCCGCCCCGCAATAAATTCCGAAATATGCAAAATTAAAACAGGAATACGAGTAACAAAATAAGTTTCTATATAAGTGAAATTCAACAAGCCATTCTTAGATTTTAAGAAATTAGTTAAAACAAATCTTAACATTTGAGACGTAAAAGGACAATACTAGGTGGTACTTCTGTTGGAAAATAAACTGTTTATAATTTTCTAACCTACCCGAAGCTTGGTGGGGGGGGGGGGGGTGCACAACCAAATGCGAATACTCACATATTGTATTCGGATAATGAATATTCAGTATGCGATTACTTGTACTTGTTTTGAGATATTACACATTTACTGGATGTAACTTAAGTATCTTCACATTTATTAGTACTATTATTTAATAATAAAACAATGATAATATTATTAATAAATATTAATTTATTACTTGTATTTAAATTGATGATAGGGGTATCATATGAAGAATATAGTCCTAGATAAAACTAGATTCATTTTAAACATACATTTAACTTATGCATAAACAAACTTATATTTACTAACAGTTCATTAAAAATTTATTAAAAACTAATACTAAATATATAATGCAATATAACCTAAATATAGTAAATTGATCAAGTAGGAAAATACAGAGTGGTCATAAAGAAACTTTGCCTATATATGGACATCTAGCTTCCGTTAAACAGATCAAGATGATATTTCAGGTATGAACTCGGGATTCTGTGAATGGCAACAAAATGGCGCTCACGGTTACAGTTATAGTTACAGAAACTCGAAATTTTCGAATGGCAATGCCTACTTTTTTCTGTCGCAAAATGTTCAGCGCATGCAAAACCCTAAAGAGCGTTGGAACGGTACGGATATCACAAAAAAACCGGACGTGTTATGCACGTTGGAAATTTGCATATGACAGAAGCCAAAGTTTACTTAGGTGCCATCACAGGTAATTTTATCGGTTTTCTACACTTAATATCTGGCGAGCAGCATTTTGTGATTGGTATCGTGCCTCTGTCATGCGCAAATAGTACCCAGATCGTGTTTCTGTTGGCCGTTCGCAGAGCTGTTTTTTGTGCGTGTATAACGCGTTTTTTGTGATACGCGTACCGTTCCAACGCTCTTTAGGATTTTCGCATGGGGTGAACATTTTGCGACAGGAAAATGTAGGTGTTGCCATTTGGAAATCTCGAGTTTTTAAACTATAACTATAACCGTGAGTGCCATTTAGTTACCATTCACAGAGTCCCAAGCTCATACCTCTGAATAAACTATACGTGAAATCTCATCTCGATCTTTTGAAGGGTAAGGCCGCTAGAGGTCTATATATCGGCTAAGTTTCTTTATGACCATCATGTACATTTAAAACATACTTCACGACAATATTTATTACATAATAATAAATAAAAAATATTCAATGGAATCCTATAAAAACACAAATAAATTAGTAAAGCATAAGCATAAATAAGAGCAAATGATTTGGCAGAAAGCAGTTAAAATATATTCTATAAACATAATTCAAGATTTACAGATGATTCAAGAGATACTTACAATAAGAGACCCAGCGAAAATTATATTTATGTCTTACATATATAACTATGAAAAGACAGGTAAACAATACTCACAATCATTTCAGAGATGAAAACCCTACTTGTTTCAACTAAATACGACTCAAGTGACTCTAATACGTTTAAGTATTTTAAAAAAATGTTTACCGAAAGGATGACATAAAGTGACTTCCATTCCAAATAGCCATACCTTTTTTTCGGCTTCTTCGGCTTTTCTTTCGGATGTCCGGACTACGTTTTGAAGAGACTTTAACTGAAAAAAAAAACAAAAAAACTTTAATATCGATATTGTAAACGAAAAATTAGGCAAGCAACAAAGGCTACAGCGGCAAGTTTTTAAAAATTTGCACATACATTTTGATAATACAAATAAAGTAAAGAGTATAAAAATATAAGAGGAACCCTTTACATTTTTGAAAATCTTAGACGTATAAAAATTCTCACAGCTTTAAAAAAAGTATTTTTGAAATATTATCACAATAGTTTTAGTAAAATAAAACAAAAATTCTCATATATATAAACAGTGTCTGAGTTGTATTATGAACGATTGTTAAAAAAATCTAAATTTATACCACTTCTGAAAACATCTGATCAGGAGTGGAGATTTTTTTTATATACTAAACAAAATATAATGCTATATAACGCAATTTTCTATAAAATGTGATTTTTGTTGCAATGTATAGTTTTACAGGGTGCCCAGCGATGGACTCCCTGTAAACTGATTTTAAAATTAATTAACTCCAAAGCAAAGAAATAAATCTCTATATATATAAGGCAAAGCCCTCACTCACTCACTCACTCACTGACTCACTCATCACTAATTCTCCCACTTCCCACATAGTCACAACTCTGAAAATCGGCACAAATATCAACAATGGTAAAAATAGAAAAAGTAAGCTATTCCGATGTCGATTAACCCACTTTAAGGGGTTGAAAAGGGGTTAAACGTTCCAAACGAGGGACATTCGAATATCCTACTTCCCACATAGTCACAACTCTGAAAATCGGCACAAATATCAACAATGGTAAAAATAGAAAAAGTAAACTATTCCGACCTCGATTAACCCACTTTAAGGGGTCGGAAAGGGGTTAAACGTTCCAAACGGGGGACATTCGAAAATCCTACTTCCCACATAGTCACAACTCTGAAAATCGGCACAAATATCAACAATGGTAAAAATAGAAAAAGTAAACTATTCCGATCTCGATCAACCCACTTTAAGGGGTCGAAAAGGGGTTAAACGTTCCAAACGAGGGACATTCGAATATCCTACTTCCCATTTGGTCACAACTCTGAAAATCGGCACAAATATCAACAATGGTAAAAATAGAAAAAGTAAACTATTCCGATCTCGATCAACCCACTTTAAGGGCTCGAAAAGGGGTTAAACGTTCCAAACGAGGAATATTCGAATGTCCTACTTCTCATTTCGTCACAACTCTAAAAATTGGTGAGAATATCAATAAAGAGAAACGAAGAAAAAGTAAGTTATTCCGATCTCGATTAACCCACTTTAAGGGGTGGAACAGGGGTTAAACGTTCCAAACGAGGGATATTCGAATATCCTACTTCCCCTTTCGTCACAACTCTGAAATCTGGTGCAAGTATCAACAAAAACAAACGTATAAAAAGTAAGCTATTCCGATCTCTATTTACCCACTTTAAGGGCTCGAAAAGGGGTTAAACGTTCCAAACGAGGGATATTCGAATGTACCACTTCCCATATGGTCACAACTCTAATAATTGGTACAAATGTCAACAATGGTAAACATAGAAAAAGTAAGCTATTCCGATCTCGATTAACCCACTTTAAGAGGTCAAAAAGGGGTTAAACGTTCCAAACGAGCGATATATTCGAATGTCCTATTTCTCATATTTTCACAATTCTGAAAACTGGTGTGAATATCAATAAAGACAAACGCAGAAAAAGTAAACTATTCCGATCTCGGGTGGATCAAGGGGTGGAAAAGGGGTTAAACGTTCCAAACGAGGAATATTCGAATGTACCACTTCCCATATGGTCACAACTCGGAAATTTGGTACAAATGTCAAAAAAGATTAAACATAGAAAAAGTAAGCTATTCTGTTCTCGATTAACCAACTTTAAGGGGTCGAAAAGGGGTTAAATGTTCCAAACGAGGGATATCCGAATGTTCCTCTTCCAATGTAGTCATTTTTCTGATATTTTTTGCAAATGTTAAAAAAATAAGTCATTCCAATATCGATTAACGAATTTTTAAGGGATGAAAAGTCGACGCAATATTGAAACTCTACGAGGATTAACTTAATGTCTCAATTCCAATACAGCTACTACTTTGAAATTTAGAACTAAGAGCAAACATAAACACAATAAACTATTCCAATTTACTATTCCCAATTATAAATTTCGTTTAAAATGTCAACAAAGGAAAGTTTCTATTTTGATAAATCAATTTGTCGGGATCGAAATGGGAGCAAACGTCTGAAGTGTAGAATACATGAATGTCTTTTGATCGCTAAAATGCTAATGGTAAAATTTCGTAGCGCAGCACGGGTATTCAGCTAGTGTTATATATTTGGTTTTATTATTCATTGAAACAATTATTATAAATAGTCTAAAAGCCGCAGTTCACCTCTGCCCGGCAACAGTTTTGCGTCCATGTGGTGACACTACCCGGAGACAAGATTTTTTTTTATATATATCTTCTATTGCCGTAGTCCCGTAGTGAAAAGAAGTTATATAGTTGGCGGCTCACTAAACTGTATAGCAACATTTTGTCGACAGTGGAATGCGGACATATAGTCATAGAGCGACATCTATTATTCCCAAAAGAAACTAAATGTTTAATAGTTTCTTTAATAACTGATAGATGGCAGCATGAAACTGGATCACACCGAAATATAACTTTCCACCATCAAACATGATAAAATTCTTAGAACATCAATTGTGGTACTGAGAAAACAAATTTGTTGTTCGAGGAACGTCGTTCTAATTTTGAAATATGTCAGCCTTTTTTGTGTGTTGGTGGGGGAGGGAATAATTAGAACATTTTATTTGCCTAGTTCTTTAATTATATTTCTTTTTTCCAACATTACAGTTTTTGTATTCTTAAAGCTAAGGATAGAATAAATTTAACAATAAAATCACTGATTTGTTTTTAATTCAAGCTTAATGTTTTATATATCAACAGTTGAAAAATCGTTTTATTTGTCAATCACGCTGAAAAGATGACTGAAAAAGTTTGCCTCGACATTACGTTGTTGAGGACACGTTGACGTATCTTTATTAATAATTATAAAAAAATTGATAAAACATAATTTTAATTCTTTGACAGCAGATCCACTTCGGGGGCGTAAACAGTGGGTGAGATATATCCCGTACTGAAATTATTACTCTCGTTTATCTAAGAAATTTTAACTCATATTATAAAAGTACTATTATAATTAAGTCCTATGCATTTTTAAAGCAAATTATGTAAAGCTAATTGACTTAATTAGCAATTGCAATTCTAATTGGACTTATTTAAAAAAGACCGTCAGTCTTGACCGGCTCCATTGAAGAAACCAAATGTAATTTTCCCATTCATAAAATCAAGTGAAATATTCATTTTATATGCTTGTAATTTTGTACAAGATATAATAATAATAATAACAGAAATTAATTTTTGAAATTTGAAAGTAAAATAATTATGGAATTATTTTTTTTAATTAAAGAATTTATTTTGCACTTCATTTATTGCATTTATTTATCAAAACTTTGCGTCAGTTGAAGAAAATTGCACATTTTTTAATTATATATCTAAATGCGACGATTACTCTTTTATAGATATTAGTGACATTATTACTAATTACATCAGTGTTATATTTTTCTTTTATGGGCATGATTTTAATCCTGTCAATTCCTAAACTGCAGGTGATTTATTTATAGAAGTAAATAAACTAGATTACAAGGAAATTAAAAAAAAAATATATATAAATGAATTTAAAAGTTACAAGTATATCGATGTACTAACGCTGCTATGTACCAAATTCCCTCTCTCTATACATTGGGACAAGCTTACTTGAGCTCATTGAATAGGCTATAACAATGTGTGAACCGGTATTGCTATGCACTGATTGGCTGATTAGGATGATAATTGGCTAATTCGTTAAAACTAGTGGTCGGCGATATATCAATACGCTTATTTTATCGATATTCTTTTAAAAATATCGATAAATGAAATATCGATACAAGTCACCGATATATCGATATTTTCAAACATTTTTAGTTTTTTGATGATCGTTTTGTAGTTCCATGTGTTTTTTCGATTTTCTTTATTCCCTTTTCGAAAACTTCAAAACTAAAGTTTGGACTTGACTGAGAGACAGTTAAAATGGCACCCTAATCAAAAAGAAAACATAATGTAATGGAAAGATAAGATCATTTATTAGTAGTCATTAACATAGCGCCGTTTCTGTTGCCAACGTGTGCCTGGAATTTGCATCTAATTTTAAAAATTAAAAACATCTCTATCTGCAAAAAATGCGGTAAACTACTTTTCAAAATTTCTTCTTTAAAAATAAATGCGAATTTATGCATTGACATCCAAATATATTTTATTTCTTCTGATTGAAAATATAATTTATTCATTAAAAAAAATTTATAATTTATTTATTAAAACAATTTCGGCATGAATTCATGAAAAGTAGAAATTTGCTTTGAAAAACTTCGCTTCTGGCAAAATTGAAAATCAAATAAAAAAATCATGTATCGATATATCGATATTTTTTTCTATGCAACGATATAGTATCGATATTTATTTTGATCGATATTTCCTACCTCTAGTTAAAACTCTTAAAGTGTCCGTGGTTAGAAAAGTAAAATATTAAAATTTAAACTTAAAAGCGTTTATTTTCTTTTTGTTATCAACATATTTAAATTTAATACGAAACTATGTGCGCAGGTTATCAAAATTATTATAAAAGTTGTGATTTGTCCTTGACGATAACTTAACGCGGAAGGATACACGCTGAAGTCTCAAGTAATGTTGTCCTGAGGTAGGGGTTAAATTTTTTGATATATATAGGTTGCAGATGGGCTGATAACTCCGTTTTATAATAATCGATACATCATAGATGGTTTTGAAAGGTTTTATCAAACCTATTCTACTCGACTTATTGCCAGATGACGATTTTAAAGCACATTGTAGCGATAAATTTTCCCACTGAAACGCGCTGTTCTTAAGAATTTGTATTCTGACATGCGACGACCGAAATTGTGTTAAGTGTTTAAAAACAGAAAAGTTTGGCCCCACCAAAATAGAAAAGTATTTACAGGGTGTCCAGCGATGGATTCTCCGATTTTAAAATTAATTAACTTAAAAACAAAGATAAATAGAATAATGAAACAAAAAGTATAGTTATTTTGAAAGCTGTAAAAATCTTATACTAAACTTTCAACATTAGTAACATATGTTGCCAACAAATGGCGCTGCACACTGTAGTGCTTATGAATTAAGAGTTCTTTTTAAACTCAGAGCGATCAGACTTAGGACAGTCCCACTGTTTAAATGTGAAAGGAAATGAGCATGATTGCAACGACTGATTGCAGAGGACAAATTTGAAACATATTTCAAAAACCTTGCAACTACAGCGTCTTCTGTTGGCAATATTTGTAACTAATTTTAAAAAATTTAGTATCAGATTATTACAGCTTTCAGAATAACTATACTTTTTGTTTCATTTTATATTGGTCTTTCTTTTTGAGTTATTTAATTTTAAAATCAGGGAGTCCTTCGCTGGACACCCTGTATATTTTTATTTAAATGATAGTTTTGGATAATCTAATAAGTTTTTATATAATTCAACCACACTTTTAAAGTTTGAGTTACCTCTGAAAATGGACATTGAAATAAAAAAAATTCGACATTAAAACATCTTAAGATATGTCTGATTACATATCAATGATCAGCTGAGGAAAAATAGCTTTGCTTCTTGGCTAATAGAACTGTAAGAGAAAAATGCCGAAATCTATTGATTCGAAGGCATTCACCAACATAGGACTGAATGGCAAATTATTTATAAGTCTATCAATTTTAAATAACTCATATTCAAGGCGCTTCAAGCACAATACCTCGGGAGAACATTACTTGAGCTTTGAGAATACGCTATAAGATAGATCCTTCCTTCCGCGTAAAGATATAGTTTCGGACAAATCATAACTTTTATAGTAATATTGATAATCTGCGCACATATTTTTGTTTTAAACTTCAATATATGTTGATAACAACAAGAGAATAAGCGCTTTTAAGGGTACATTTTAATTAATATTTTACTCTTCTAACCACGGATACTATAAGAGTTTTAACGAATCGGCCACGCATCGTTCCAATCAGCCAATCAGGACATAGTAAAACCGGCTCACACATTCGTTATAGCGTATTCAGAGAGCTCAAATAAGCCTGTCCTAATGTATAACTGATACGGTAAATCAGCTCCAACCAATGACACACAGACAATTAAATGAGTTCTTAAACAGGGTTCCCACTCAAATCACAGAATGAAAATCAATGACTTTTAAGGACCTAATTAATGTTTTTAAGGACCTATGAAAATTCGTTTTCAGGCATCATGTCTATATTTAAATTTTAATGAAGTATATTCTACCAAAAAAGTTACAAGTTGGTGGATGCGTAATACGAATGTGTCGGAAAATTCTGATACGGTGCAGATAAGTGGCGGTCACGCGGGGATAGCAAGTCCGAGTTGTATTTTTATAAATTTTGTAGTTGGACAACATCTGCAAAAAATTAAGGACTTTTCAAGACCTCTAAGCATTTTCAATGGCTTTTAAGCACCTCTAAGCCTTTTCAAGCACTTTCAAGGCCTTGAAAACAAGTTAAAAAATATTAAGCACTTTTAATGACTTTCAATGACCGTGGAAACCCTGTTTAAAAATGCAAAACGTAATTATTATAATTGAGCATAATGTATCGAAGCACAAAATCTAAAAGTAAATTATGTTTCAAAATACTTTTTTTTTTCTCTAAAAAAAAATTGTACCAACACATGTGTTGGTCCAGTTGTTGCGTATCTATAAAATTTTATTTTTGTTGTTATGAATACAAATTAAATAATAAGAGTGCTGAAATTACTAAAAAACAAATATTTTTACAATGCGATAAATATGGTTAGCTAATGGGAAAGTATAAGGCATCCAATAGTCAGATTTTTATTACAAAATTTTAGATAATAATAGAATAAAATTGAAGTAAATGTTTGAATAAGTTATTGCACGATAAAACTTAAACGATACCTGAAAACAATCTTCTCTGAAAAAATATCAGTCCTTTCAAGAAATAACATTTAAGTATTTTTTTCAACGAAAACGCTCAAATTAATTTCACCACAAATATGACAACAGTTTTTGACGATTATATAAACAAGTCATATTAAAAATAAAAATTGATTCTTTCAAAATTTCAACACAAACAATATAAATTTACTAAACATAAAAATTTTAACTTCTAGATTTCGAAACATAAATGTTTTTACATTTCTCGATAACGCACAATGACGAATTATATTTGATTGAAAAAACCTTTCAGCATTTTCCAGGAAATAATCACAAAATATAACGTTGAATTTAAAGGAAAGAGAAAAGAAACTGCATTGCGCAGTTGGGATACAATATTCTAAAAATGAAGCCAATTATTTTTTTAGAAATAGACTAAAAAAATCGGAAGAAGCTATACAACAAACCATTAGAGAAAACTAGTTCCGAAAGGGAGTTTCTTTAATATCACAAGCTTTTTTAAAAATAAATAATAGTTAATGCAATTGAAAAATCTTACTCGTAATATTTTGGAGGACATGTTTTAAGAACAAAGCGATAGAATAGCCATTATTATTAAATAGTATTAATTTAATTTTTTTTTTTTTTTTTTTTTTTTTTAATTTTTATGCTTAAAAGCCAACGTAGCTACTTGCTTAAGTACAGGGTGTCCAGCGAAAGACTCCCTGATTTTAAAATTAAATAACTCAAAAACAAAGATCGACAGAAGAATGAAACAATAAGTATAGTTATTTTGAAATTTGTAAAAATCTTATACTAAATTTTCAAAAATAGTTACAAATGTTGTCAGAAGATGGCGCAGTAGTAGCAAATTTCTTGAAATATGTTACAAATTTGTCATCTGCAATCAGTAGTTGCTATAACGATCATTTCCTTTCATGTTAAAACAATGGGACTATCCGAAGTCTGATTGTTTTGAGTTTCAAAGCACTCTTTATTCATAAGAACTACAGTGTACAGCGCCATCTGTTGGCAACATTTGTAACTAATGTTGAAAATTTAGAATATAATTTTTACAGCTTTCAAAATAACCATATTTTTTGTTTCATTATTCTATTTATCTTTGTTTTTTAGTTAATTTTAAAATCGGGGAGTCCATCCTGGACTCGCTGTAAAAGAAATATTGTTCTTAATCGTAAATAAATGTAAGATCCAGGATGATGTTGAATGTCGTATGGGTTCCGTGGTACCAAACTCTTCTAAGATGGAACATAATTTTATTAATGGGTGACAACTTACAAAGAACGGAGCACCTAGCGCAAGTCCGCTCTTTCTTAATTACGTATTCAGAGTGAATTTTTTAACAAGGAAAGGAAATGGTTTTTTATCCTCTTCCCACGCATGCGCATAAGCAGAAGAACCCTTATTCATAACTCAAAACAAATATTACAGTGACGAGAATTATTTTTGCTTTCTCAATGTCCGTCACTGCGAGTTTCATACTTGTATGAGACTGTATGACGTTAAAAGATGCCAACATTTTAGTTTACAATTTAGTTTGCCAAAAAATAAGATTTAGGGTGAAATGTTACGTTTCAATAGCCCACCGTAAGAGTGATCGTTGCTTATTGCGCTACGAAATGTAATTAATGTGAAAAATTGCACACCCTTTAGCAATCTTCACAAGATTTGTATCTTCAGTTGAGAATTTCGGATTAAAAATAGCATATTAGAAGCAAAAGAAAAAGCTAGTAGGAAATATTTTATGAAGAATTCTCCATGTGTGTAAGAAAAGATGTCTGATATAAATTTAAATATTCATTCGAATAAGTTCAAAAACAACAGGGCCACCGACAGGATTTTCGGGCCCCCTTATCCCCCCCCCCCCCTCGTTTATATACATATACACATACCGCCGTCCACACTAAAAAGGTAATATCTCCACAGTTATCAGTTATGAAATAGGATGGTTTTTGTAAATAGAGAAGCGTATATAACAGGGGTCGTTAGATGGCGGCTCCGGAGCCGCATGCGGTTCTTCTGGTGGATATTTGTGGCTCTTAAAGTTCTGACTAATTCATCCTAAGAATAAACTAAAGCAATAAATGATAATAAATGTGTTCCTTGTTTGGGTAAACCCATTATAAATTTACTGCGTAATCTCAAACCAGAAAAATCGAGAAAACGCGAAGAAACACAGAGAAATGAGTAGGGTAGACTGGTAACACTGTACTCAAATACCAATTTAAAGTCAGCACCCCCTGGTACCTTTTCAGTCCAAATACAGAACAATCAGAATAATATATGAGTGCGCCCATAATGCGTCACAGATTCAGTTGTATCGAGATTTTGTTGACGTTTGCTGTTATATACATCTTTGATTGTCAATTTTTGTTAAGGTACTTGCCACCTTGGAAAGCAAAAAAATACGACATTTTCAATACTTTTTTTTTCTGGTCCTTTATAAGATATTACAATGATTTTTTAAAAATTTTATTTGAAACTTATAGAATACAAAAATATTTGATTTTTTTCAAATTTCCTTTTTTAACAACTATCCAGGAGGTGCCAAATTCGAGGCCTCAAAAAAATTCTGTCCCACGGCGGAGAGTTAATCTCAGGATTGGTGAATTTGGGGAAAAAACATACACACACACAAAAAAAACCGGAATCTTCAAAAGAAAGGTTCTTTTTACGTAACAATTTACCACAAATAGCCAAAAAAAATATAAAAAATGGCGGATGTTTGAAAAAAAAGGTTGAAAAAACACCCTTGTTTTTCACTATTCTTTGCTAAAAAATCAATGTTATAATTAATTCTTTTTGGCAAAATGTGGTAAATTGGCATACAAAACATCTCCACGAACAAAGCAATACCAAAATCATTGAAATCGGACGAAGAGTTTCGGAGATTAAGTGGACGCCATTTAAAAAAAAGTAGTAACTAGAAAAACGCGTTTAAACTTTTTACTCGCTATTTTTTTCAAATAGTTTTTAAAGAAATCAAGTTTTTGCACTTACAATTTGTTAATCTGCTATCCCTGAACCGTATTAAAGAAGATCACTTTCATTGAAAGCATCTTCCTCCCGTTTGTGGACTTCTTTCTTAGCCAAACGACCCTCTTTTGAAGCCGCCATGCTGGCTTTATCAGCAATGTAAATTCTATCTTCGTCTCTATCTAGCACATGTTGGTATGCAGAACGCCCGATGGTGCATCCTATGTCTTCCATCATCTTCAGGAGAGTCATACGACCATCATTGAAGATGGCCAACGATACTTGTGCGCCCAGCTGGACAACTTTCTTCCCAACAAATGTATGTTTTGGGACTACCGTCCAGAGTGTCTTGTTGTAACACTCGTTGTTATTTTGAGTGTTTTTTCCCAAACATTTGAGTAAATCGTTATTTGTCAACTTCTTAAACACGGGTTTGACGTACTGTTGGACTTCCTCACTCAGAGCAAATTTGTGCTTGAATGGAACATTGTCTTCCTGGGCTTTCAGATATTTACACCATTCGGGATTACAATAGCCATGTTGTGGTTCGTCGTCGGTTTAAATCTTGTGGAAAAACTAAAAACCGGTATTTTGGAGAGAAAATGAACACAATAGATGCCACGTGACTAATAGCTGCCTGTGCTGAGTCAGCAAGTATAGAGTGCTGGAAGCGCACGCACACTTTCACTATGTTTGAATTCGAATTTTAAAAAAATGGGCGGAAGGGGGGGGGGTGAATTTTAAGTATAAGGATTGAAAGAATGCAAAAAATAAAAAAATAAAAATCAATTTTTTTTTTTAGATTTATAAGTTGGTCAACTACCTTAATACAAAACTTGAAGTTCAATTCCTGAATCTTATTAGGGTAAATGGCATAATATTAAACGAACGATTTTTATGTTAATTTTACGAATTGGCGATTTTCTTTTTTCTTTTAAAAAAAAATAAGTTGAATATACATACAACTCAAATAACTTATTTTAAATTTGGGAAGAAAAACAGGAAAAGTCTACACTTTTAAGCAAATGCATTATGGATACCAGCTTAAAGATCTTAAAAGTCCAGATTTAACATATCTCTAAGTGATACCAAACTTATTGAACACTGAAAGTCAAAGCGGGAATTGACGGATAAATCTGCTAAGCAAGCATGAAATTTCCTTCTGATTTTCGATTTCGAATCCACTTACTAATTATCAGCATTTCACGCCCCAGAAACTTTTTGAAATATGTTGAATCATACTCGGATGTAGCCACGAATTCTAATATGTGGTCCTTGTTAAAACTAACGAACATTTCTCATGACTAAAATGTAAGTCAGAAAACTGCAGCATTTTCAGGATATGTCACTTCTAAGCAGTGAAAAGTTTTCGCTATACGAAATAGGCATAGAGAATGTTCAGGTTGGAATTTCTTTCGTATATTGAAATCGAGAATTAAACTAAGTGTGTGGAACAGCTCACAGCTTTCAATTACACTATATTATTGGTCACTGCATTAAAATTTGATGTGAGGAGTTTCTTACTATTTTCATATTTTCACTTATTTAAATAAAAAAGGACAGTTTGGCGATATTTTTGGAAACAATTTTTACATGAGTAAAAAAAAATGACAAAATTGGAGATTTTATTCGATAGACATTATATTGTCTTTTCTTGTGCGTGATACTGATAAAAATCAATCGTTGTTGGGTGATGCTCAAGGACAGAGAACTCTATGTTGAAGGCACACGTTTTTCAACTGTTTACGTTTTTATAGCATTTCTACGGGAATTTCGGAGGTGGGGAATTTTAGAACACCTTAAGAGGCATTAGCACAGAGATTTTAATTAAAATCGTTAGAGCCGTTTTTTATCAATTAAGGAAAAACATGATTTTTCATTATTTAAACTTAATGCGCATGCGCAATTTTGACGAAAACCTGAATGATAGATCCATGGCCCCCACCTATCCGCACATCGAATTTTAACATTGTAGGGAGTTATGCTGATCACGTACACATAGACAGACATAGACATAGACAGACCACTTTTTTGAAATCAGGGTGTTCCAAAATGTAGAGAAATGCAAAATAAATCGATTAATTTTTTTTTTTACCTAATGCTGTACTTTCATTACCCTATGCAAACATAAGGGTAAATAAAAGTAAAAATCATTTATGTAGGAAAAGTTCTTAAATACGTAGTTACGATGTGATCAAATTTGAGAATGATATGATCAAAATTAAATTTTATGAAAGTGTATTTTAGAAAGTGGAGTAGACACTTTACGCCGTTACACACTTGTATTTGTTATTAGAAACGAATATTGGCGTCAAAAAGTGCTTGTATGTTGGTTGTTTTCAGATTATCTGGCGCCGTCAGCAACACGAGGGCTATAATGCGCCGAAACTTTCGTCATTAGACAAGCCAACATACATTTACAAACACCCAAGCCAAACACGGGACTCGAACCCGCAACCTCGCGGTCTAGAAGCTAGAACGCTAACCACTATACCGTTTGGTCGGCATGCTTGTATGAGGAGATGCAATATTGTTGTTGTCCCTAAGCCTTTGCTTCATGTTTCTACTCGCCAACATTAATTAAAAATGTTATAATCAATAAAACTATAGATGTAAGAGATCAAATATTGAAATTTAAATGTTAAGGTTAATTTTAGAAGTCTGTAAATAAAATTATTTAGGAATTTCTTCTTAAGCAAACGCGACAATTTGATACGTAATAACAGTCAGTGACATAATAAAGGATTTAGCAACAGAAAAAGTCGAGAAGAGAAAGAGCCATACACATTTTTGCTTAGACGAAGATGTCCAGTTGGGCGGAACCGCCCTTACCTTAATAACTAAAACGAATGACAAAATTGGATGCACACAATTCACCATTGTTACTAAAAGACTAACAAGAATTAATCAGGCAAAGCACATATAAATGTATAACGTGACATTTGGTAACAATAGATATTTCACACGTTGTGATGGGATTCAAGATAGGTTTCTAT
>OZ021733.1:2587500-2612500 GCA_963978545.1 Linyphia triangularis
TGATTTTGGCGACATCCGTGTGATTTATGCGATTTTCGCAAAGAAAGCTTTGTCGCTGCGATGTCACATTGTGATCTTAGTGATTTTGGCGACATCTATGTGATTTTCACAACAAAAGCCTTGTTCCTGCAACATAATTATACAAAAAATTCACAATTAATTTTTTTTATCAACTACCTATATCTGTTTCAAGTACCTACTCTCATATGAAGAGGCTCAGTATCTTTTCTTTACGTCAAATATTTTCTAATACTATGGTAATATAATTTATACTATCAAGGCCAGTCATTACTTTAATGACTGGCCTTAATGGTATAATCATAGTGTTAGAAAATATTTGAATATTTTCTATAAGTATGAACTTTTCTAAACTTAATATACATGAACTTAATGGTATAATAAATTAAAGAATCATAGCATTAGAAAATATTTGTTCGTCTTCAACAAGACTTTGGGAAGTAAAAACTAGTCTCCTATATTAAAAACCAATGAAACAGTTAACTACCTAATTAGCCTTTAACCAAGAGAATTTATCCATTCCAATAGATTTCTCAGCTAAATATATACCTTAAAAATAAGACAAAACATGACTAAATCTATTAAAGCACAATGTAATGTATCTCATGCATCTCAATTTTTCTTTTAAACTGATTACAATGTTGTTTTGCCATTTTGTGCAAATCTTCCCCTTTATAAGTTTAGCATAAAAGAAAAATATAAATGGAAATATGCAATTAAAATGGAAATATGCAATTAAAATAAGAGTAAAAACATAAGAAAAACATAAGAAGGTAATAAGTTTATTTTATTGAACACAAAGCAAACATATTCTTTGTTACACTAAATATTGCAGAATGTTTTTTCTTTTCGGCAAGGTATCTGTCAATCTGACTGTCAGGAATTATGCCACTTCCTTCAATGTAGTATTCTTTCTCCATGTTTCAGAGCATTAGGTGTAGGCTTTGGACCTAGAAAATTAAAAATAGGTTATTCTTAAATTTCAGTTTAAAATACACCATTTTTAAAATTGCCACTCACAATGCAATTTTAAAAATCTAATGCAATTATAGCACAGAATGCTACTTCATAAAAATAAAAACAGAAATTCTGTGCCAACTTTAAATATTCGTAACAAGGTTATAATAGTAATTAAAATGTGTAATGCCAACATAAATAATTGATAATTATACTTAATTCTGATATTGTTACAAGTGATTATTTACAGCCTTCATCACTGTAATCCATTAATTACTAACAAATTTATTTGGAATAGTATGACTTACTACTTTCTGATTTTTTTTTTCTTTTAAATCCTTTTTACCTTACCTTTGCAAAACTAAAACTGATAATGGTATACCAATTAAAAAGCTAACACACCTCTGCATCCAACAAATAGTTTATTTACAATTGCACATATTGCTATCTGTTTGACAATTTTTATTTTTTTTGGTTTTTAATGAATATGCAGTAGGAAATATGTTAACTCGAGCTGGAAATGATCCTCTTTTCACCTGTGAGACTTAAAAGTACAAAAAAAAATAAAAAAATATGGTTTTAAAACAGTTTTTAATTTTAAACATTTCCCTCCATTATTTCTTAAAAAATATAACTTATATATTAAAAAAGTTCCATTGAACTGAATAATGGATTCACAAGATACAACTTATCACTACACGACCAGATATCCGAGCCATGCCAAGTTCTGCCTTTCGAATCAAGGTTCAATACATCTCTTAGTAAAAGAATACAATACCTAATGCTGATATTTATGTCTATCTATGACTCACTCTGATAACAGAGGTTTTATCAGACTAGTACTTCCTAATTAGTGACAAAAAATATTTGTCCATTTTTAATTATTGCTAAAAAAATTGACTTGTTACTGAAAGTTGTTACGTCCAACAACCATTTGGGACCTCTAATTCCCCAAAATTGATATTTGAGAACACTATTATTAAAAGCAATAAATTTGGCAACAGTAAGTGATTTTAAAATAATAAGGTAATTTGAGGGGCTTCAAACGACTGTTCGAAGAAGATGCTTGCTATACCTTTTGTTACTTTTAGAGTTTTGCAACAAAAGATAAAATAAAAAATTATAGCGTGCTTTTATTTTACTATCTAATTGTCTATCATTAGGAATTTTATACAAAAACTAGTTATATCACAGAATAACTAGACAACTGTTATAACTAATTATTTCACAATTTAACCTCTATGATATGTTGTTTCAAACTTTGCAAGTAAGTAAGGCGATAAACTTTAAAGTACTCCAGTCTTTATATAGAAAAACTAATTTCACTTTCATACATAGACAATAACACACGCATAACATATATGGTCAATTAGAGAATTCAGAAGCTAAAAAAAAAAAACAAAAAAAAAAATCCTCAGGCTTAACTTTTTCCTTAGTGGCATTATTGTATTTCTTCTAAATCAATTACATTTCATAGAAGATATATCTGAAGACTACAATTTCTTGAAATTTGAAAGAAATTAATGCTGTTATGTTCAATTAGTATTGCAAAATGTTGACAGCAGCCATACTTCACCATGGATTCTTGCTTCATGGATTACGTAAATATTTTGAGGTATATATATATATATATATATATATATACGTATATATATACATATACGTATATATATATATATATATATATATATATATATATATATATATATATATATATATATATATACAAACAAAATAAAATGAAAAACGGCAGAAATTTGGAATTGTACCATGGGGCAACTTTTTAACCTATTAGCATATGTACTGGTAATTTGTTGTATTTCTATAGCTTTGATGTTTTTGATTTTACATTTGTAATTTCATTTTTTTCCTTTTGTTATGTATATATATACATACATATATCTATATGCATATATATATATACCTATATATATACATACCTATATATATACATACACACATATATAATATATACATACACACATATATAATATATACATATACACATATATATATACATATATAGTAATTTCAAAACTATAAAGAATTTAAATTGACATATTTTTAGTTAAAAATTAATATTGTGCATGGATAGTCAATGGAATTGAAGCTTATGACTCAAATATATTTGAACCATAAGTAATTTTTATGCACACTTTTCCTGCGCAAAAATTATAAAATGAGTAAAACTACATGAACAATAATGGCATTTTTCATTTAAAAAATTTTAGCCAGAAAACTAGTTTTGCTATCAAAAGAGTAATTTACCTGTTGACTATCATAATCGTCTTCAGCTCTACGTCATTGACCAGGAAAGTCTTGCTTCACCCATCTGGTTTAGCAGGCTCTTGTTCCATGTCAGATCAGTGTTGGTTTGTCTTCTCCATGAACCATCAACTAAATTCTCCCCAAAGGTGCTTTTGAGAAACTTTCTTTCAAATATGGCAAGGACCTATTGACTACAAAATAGTAAAAATTAGTTGACTGACTTTTTGGATAACAGATCATTTATATGATAAAATGTTGTACCAGCGTCATAACAGCCGTATGAAACCAGGAAAGAATGCTATTAAACACAAAACTATAGATATTTTATATCTCAGGTTTTACAAATAACCTTACTTAAGAGTAATATTACACTTAAGTAGGTCTGATCCTAAAGCTTAGAAAAAGTCATACACTTTGAATTGATGATCATTAACACAAGATGAAACATTTTGAATAGTGAATTTTCATCTTCGGTCATTACAGCTTCACATGTAGCTCGGATAACCAGCAAGGCACTCTTACCAAAATATGATGATTGCTAAGATAAATTCAAAAAGGAAATAAGATATATGTTTGAATTAAACTAGAGATGATGTCTTGACTAAGCTGCAGTACGCTTATCGGATAACAGAAGAAGAGGTAAAATTATGCCTTGTTTAATAGCACACAAGACATAATAATGTACAACCTCAAAAAACAATTACCATATTTTTTATGGCATCACAATGTAAAAAAACAAAAACAAGCTATTTCAATATGTTTATATATTCAATTATATTTAAATGCTTAAGTTTATGTTCTGTGCTTGGTCACCAGATTTATTTGATTGTAGACACATACCGTGGGTATGTGTCTACAGTCTCAGTACGGAAGCCAAAGTTACAAATAAATTAACATAATTTCTACTCCTTTGCTTCATATCTTCAATAACTATTGAAATTATGTTTAATTTGGTTCTTTAAAATAAGTTTAAAATAAATGTCGGTTTTTACAAAACGCAGCAAGTATTTAAATTGAAATACTTTGGAGATATTGCTTAAGTCGCACATGGGTTAAAAATTTATAAAAATATTGAAGGGACATCTCAAACGGTGAGAAATATTATAAAAATAGCGGGTCTGAATGAACTTTCAGCCCGTAAGAATCCTTAAATAAGTACCTGTAACAGAAAAAAGCGCCTTGAGTTTGCAAAAAAAGCATGCAAGTTATCAGTTATCTTTTTGTGAATCAGTTCTTTTTAATGATGAATTAAAATTTAATATCCAAGGGTCAGATAATCGAGTTATGGTCTGGATAAAACCAAATCAACAAATGTTAATTTAGAATTTATGTGGAACTGTCAAACACAGTGGAGGAGGCATTATGGTGTGGTGGTGTATATGGGCTGCTGGTGTCAGCAATGTATATTTTGTAGAAGGAAGTAGGGATTGGTAAGTGTATCTTGAAATTTAAACACAAAATCTTGTAACAAATGCACAAAAATTGTCTCTTGAGAATTCTTTTCAATGTTTTTTTGTCAATTTTTAAGCCATGTGCGACTTGAGGTGCACTTATTTGCGGATTATCTTGAACCTTATTATAGGATATTTCTTTTAAGCAAGCTTTTTAGCTTTGAAGATCTTCCGGATCGATCTCTATCCTCAAAAGTTTGAAGCTCATGGTGTCTTTTAATAATATATTGTACTATAGGCTTCAATATATAAAAGATTTCCCCAATTTTTTTTATAGATAATCCATAATTTCATAACTGAATCGCCAACTGACAACTAGTTTTCGAAACTCCATTTTAAGACGATCAGCTACGAGGTAAAATTAAACAATTGCTGCTATCATGTCTTCAAGGCACTTGCGTACACTTCATATTTTAAAAATTTACTGCAAATCTGTTGTGGAAGACTTCAGAATTAATTTTCATATTGCATACTGAAACATTTTTTGTATGGCAGTTAGCAACATTTCCTAAATATTTCAATTTAAATACTTGCTGCATTTTGTAAAAACAGGCATTTACTATAAAATTATTTTAAAGAATCAAATGAAACATATTTCAGTAGTTACTGGTGATATGAAGCAAAAGATTAGAAATTATGCTAATTTATTTGCAACTTTGACTTCCGTATGGAGACTTTTTTTTTATACCTACTGTATGTTAGTCCATTACTATGATTTTGTTTGTCCATTACCACTTACTCTTTCATTCTATACATCATTTATTTATTTTACATTATATAATTCACGGACTTTTAAAATTTTTGAATGAACAAAAGAACTATGTTCTTTTTCAGTTAGTCCGTTACCTTGACTTTATAACCAAATTGTGCACTCTAATTAAATGGCAACAAATTCTAATACCCAGAATAAGAATCATGTACCCTTCAAATATTTATATAAGTGCCATTTTCTGTCAAAATTAAAAATCTTTCCTTAGTGGGTTTGTATTTGTGTTAAAATAACACTAGAATGTTAGTCCGTTATCATGGAATTGCTCTATATATATGGCGTCACTTACTTGGTAAATCACAATTGGCCCGTGAATATTTCCTTCGTCAATGTTTACCTTTTCGACGATAAACACTGCTTTAATTTGAATTATGATTCAGCAACTATAACCTTCTTTCAACTAAATTTATTTTTAAAATTGTGTTAATAACATTTGACGATGGCTTCGAATAGAAGTTATGTGTTCAAAAGACAACTTAAAGGCAAAACCATTAAACATCATTGTTAAAACAATTCTCAGGAATGTACTTTACAATAATATTAATATTCATGTTACTAGAGTTTCCTGTCAAAAATCTTAATCATAAATTTGTATATATAATTACTTTATTTGACCTTGAATAATTTTATTTCAGTTTTTACACATAACTTACATAAAATTAGTACATATATTGGGTTTGCATATAAAATATTAAGACATTTTTTCGAGGGGTAATATATTCTAACAATATTATAAGGTGAACCTACCAGTAATTGACCATTTAGTGCAAGTTTCTACACATTTAATTTTTTTTCTTAAAAAAATTATTAATGGAATGTTATGAAAACTTCCCAAAATATAAATTGATTAATGAAGCTCAATAATAAATTAACATGGTGTTCCAGTCCTTTTTACAATTTAAAATATCATCAGAATTTCTTACCAAAAGCAATTTTGCCAGTAATTGACCAAGTAGACATTAGTAATTGACCACAGCCATGCTAGTAATTGACCACTTCCTTTTCCAGAAAAAAACCAAAAGTTAATTGTTAAATTCTGTTATAAAATGCTCTAATATTCATAAATTAACTATTAAATGAATTAAAAAAAGAAAGTAAAAAGAAATATAATCAATTTTAATCCACGAAAATAAGGGAACATCAGTGTAAAATATAGTATGAGGGTTTTCAAAGTTAGTTATACTGGTAGATAATTATGCATATTTTATTCAAAAAATTAAAAGAAAATAAAAATAATATAGAAAAGACTATCCAATCCTATACTTTCAATTCTGAATAAATTTAGATGAAAAGAATCAAATGTAGAGGATATTATTTCTTGAACAATTTCAAAATCATCCGTTTTTCAAATGGAAATCATTTTCTTGCATTGGCATTTATCCAATTACATAGAAGAGTTTCTCCAGCGTAACAAGTTGTTTTCTCGCCAACGTCGAACAAGGTAATTTTGATTGCAAAATAAAAAAAAGAAAAAGAGCATTGAGCAGAACTTTTTGTGTTTATGGCCTTTTCGAAACATTTAGAATTGAATAAAAAAATTTAAAATGCGGGAATCGTCCATTGGACATACAACAACTGCAAAAATTAAGGACTTTTAAGGACATATAAGCATTTTTAAGGCCTTGAGAAAAAGTTCAAAAATATTAAGCACTTTTAATGACCTTGTTGTAGAATTGTGAAGTTCTTTTGTCCTCAGAGTTATGTTTAATTAATATTCATTTTCCAGATACCTACAGAAAATACTTAGGCCAGTAGAAGATTATTATATACATAAACAGAATGTTTCAGCTTCTAGTTAAGCAAGTTTCAATATTGTCATGGCAAATAAAGAATACAATAACAGCAAACCAGGATAATGATGCTTGTTATATTATTTTAATTACAACTTGAATAAATAAGTTTAATTGACGCTTATTGACGAGTGTGATTGCTCACGTCAAATAATTTACCGAGTTAGAAAAAGTATTTTCCCACGTGTTGCATACAATATATTTTATAATTACGCGCAAGAAATATTTTCAATCCGTATATTTATTAATGTTGGCAACTCCAGTCAATGAATTTCTTCTAAAAATGTGTCATTTCAATGCAATGTCAAGACTATATAATATTTGAGCACGAGGCGTGCAAGAAAATACTTTTTTTTCACTGGTCTCATGTATTGCTTTCAACAAAAATTTAATTTTCTAAAAACAATTTATAAAAAGTTATTATAATAGCAATTTGAAGTTAAATAATAAAAAATATGAATAAATTACCTTACCCAATTCGAAAATGCATAACATATAACATTCAACCCAATGTGTTTGGGTAGTGAACCAGAATATTGCCATTACATTTATTTAAAAGTAAGATAATTTATATTCTGACGTCATATATAGTTGCTTGGAAGACAGATTAATAAAATAAACGTTTTTGATTGGTTTAAAATTCGAATATGTTTTAAAGCTGTATTTTTCATTAGTTGTTTTGAATACATTGGAATTACCAGATGCTTCTAAAGATTTTCTTTTATCATGGAATGAAAAATTTTACTTCTTAATTAATTTACAAATATATGATTTTACGCGCATTCCATTTCTTTTTTTCTTTCTTTTTTTCAATTATGTGTTGTATATTTTCTTTATTGAAATGCTGAGTTATATAACAAATTGTAAAACTCGTTTCAATGGAATGCATTCACGTTCATTATTAAACGTAAATATATAATTTCGGAAATTTGCAAGTAGAACATAAGCTCACACAATGAATTTATTTTCTGAATACAGCACGATATTCTTTTAAATACTGTAGAGCAGCATAACCTCTAACTTTTAGAGACGAGCGGTATGAGTTATGTTGAAGTTTTTTGTGGACCGCAGATTTTTACCGAATATGCCAATACATATTACTTTTACTGTGTATGTTCAAGATCACAAATGTAATTATTGGTATAGAATAGATCCAACAATAAAAATATTTTTGAAAAATGGAAAAAATAATGAACTTTTTACTATCTCGAAAAATAGTTATTTATGCAACTATACTTGGGAATATAATACTTTTTCAATCGAGGTAAAATGCTTGTTAGCGCAAATCAAATAATTTAAAGAGTTTGAAAAAGTATTTTCCCACGTGTTGCATACACTATTTTTTGTAATTACGAGCAAAAAATATTTTTAATACATATATTTGTTAATGCTGGCAACTCCAGTCAATGAATTTCTTCTGAAAATATATTTTTCAATACCCAAACCTATATAATATTTGAGCACTAGGCTTGCGAGAGAGTATTTTTTCACATTAGTGCGAAAAAGTGCTACTTTCGCCACGATTTTTTATTCAAAATTATTATAAAAAGTTTTATTTTTTGCACGTTGTTATAAAAGTAATTGATATTTGATTTTTTTTTAATAATTAAAAAAATATTTTCGTTATACTACCTTAAATTAAAATCTAAAATATAAGTGAATCTTTTATTAAAACCTTGCTTGTGTGTCTTCATGTGACTTGGCATAACATTGAATAAATATATTAAAATTATACCTTCTTATATTCTGCTGATTTTGTCGATATCATCAGTTGTGAGATATCAATTGTAAGTCACTATCAATTTCTCTCAGGCTCTCAAGAGAAAAAAAAAATACTATTTGTCAGACTTGCTACTACGGGCAGCGTAGTGAAGAACACTGTTCTTAATAGTTAACACATACCATTTTGGAAAAATTAATATTAGGTAAAATAAAGTTCATTTCTCGAAATCTGAAATTAAAGTTCAAAGATTGAGAAAGCAGAGATGGTTCTTTAGTGAGATTATCGAGTGATCAAAATTGAAATAAGCCAAATTAAAAAAAAAGAAATCTGCCACTCATTTTGAAAAATGCATTTCTCGAGTTATACATTAAAAAAATGGTACATTAATACATTTCATTTCTTAAACTAAATTCATTTGCTGAAAACAAATCATGGAAGTATTTGTTAAAATTTAAGCTGACTTATGATGGATTTTAGTTGATTTAAATTTCCTCAAGTAGCAAATATTCTATATCCAAATGAATATACATGTTTGCAAATAATGTTTCTCATATTCAAGTAAATTTTGCGTTCAGTTTTCATTAGCATCATATGTCCGGAAAACGCTCAAATCTAAATATGTTATTTAAATAAATCTGGCTTGTTTAATTGCATACGAAGTGGGGAAGGGGTTTATAATAGAAATTCCAGTATCCGTTACATCCAGAATATTTTTTAAAAAGTCAGTAATTCAAGTAATAATTCAGGCAGTCAGTAATACAGAATTCTAAAATCCAGAAGAAATGTACACATATTGTATCGTTTATTGCATTAAATATATATTAGTTTTCGAAATACAATGTAATTTGTTTGTCTGGAATCCCATGTAAATCTATTACTTATTCTTATTATAATTATAGTCTAAAATAAAGAAACGTAACTTTGTAATCGAAATTACATCTTCCACAGCAACCGGGAAACAGGGGCGTGGAGCATCGCACAACTTTTAATTACACTATAATACTAACATGTATTTGTGTTTTATATTTTCTTCATTCGCTTAGAAAAAATGGCCAGATTGGCGATAAATATTATATGAGTCGTTAAAAAAAAAAAAAAAAAACCTTTGCCAAAATAGTGTTTTCGGTGATATACTTTTCGATAATTCTTATATTATTCTTTCTTTTAAGAGAAACTGAGGAGAGGAGAAAAACGATCGTTGATGGAGAACTCTGTGTTGAATTTCCCCCCCCCCCTTTTTTTCCCTTCCTTCAACTTTTTATGCCATTTAAGCATTTTTACGTGAATTTCGGAGGTGGGGATGTTTAGAACACCTTAAGAGGCATCACCACAGTGATTTTGATTAAAATCGTAAGAGCCGTTTTTTAGAAATCATTGAAAAACCTGAAAACTACCTTATGCGCATGCCGGGTTTGACGAAAACCTTAATGGTAGGTCCCTTGGCCCCTACCAATCCTCACATCAAATTTGAACATCGTCGGTCAATTTGTTCGGGAGTTATGCTGACCATAAACAAACAGACCGAATTTTTTTTATATCACATTTTTGAAATCAGGATGTTCCAAAACGTGGAGAAATGTAGAGTCGTTTTTCTGAGTCGTAAGTCATCGAGTTAAACTTAACTCGTTACTGAAATTATAAAAGGAAATAATGTTCGCTTAAAAATCCAGTTAAAGTATTTTATATGTCAATATGTATTTTTCATTGTTCTCCTAAGTTAATTAACTCTTTTTAGAAATAATAATCGTACGGTTAAAGTTGTATTATTTTTATATTTATCTACCATTTTCAACATCATTTCCAAATTGGTTGGTGCCTATCTGATGGCTGTGTGGTTTGCTCTCTGGTCACGCATGCCAAAAGGTGCCGTGTTCGAATCCTGGGTTAAGCATGGATGTTCGTTGTGGTTCGTAATCCACGTTAAGCTGTAGGTCCCGGCCTAATTAGCCATCATTGTGCATAAAAATAGGTCGTTGAGCATATAAGCCAACTAACCAGTTGGGTTGCATTTCTTCTATTTGTACCCCCCCCCCCCCGTTTCCTTTATAGGACAAATTTAAATTGAAAATAAATCATTATTTGCAGTTATTTATTATTCATTTCGTTAAATTTTAAATGACAAGCGTTAGCCAATAACCACAGAATATCAAAGAAGAATTTTCAATATTATTTGGAAAGTCAGTCCAATTAATAGATAAAAATGGAAAGGAAAAAAGTCGAATCTAATAAATCATGTAAGAAAATAGAAAATCAGATTCAGTCGAGATCGAAGCAAGAGAAAGGCAACTGCGCTTTTCACTCCCCCCCCCCCCCTCTCCCCTCTTCCCCTTCGAAGACGCGACCAGTATTTTAACAAACTGAACAGGTGTACAACATTACTCTCCCTTAGTTCTTTGTTCCGTTCCTCGAATTTTGCAAGCGAGACAAAGAAAGTAGGGAGCGAGTGGGCTGGAGACCAGATACCAAACTGACCTAAAGGGATAGGAGCTAAAGTGACCCCTTATAACCATTCATCACCCCGAGGGTAAATAAAGATGGTAAGAAACCGCGGGCTGTAAACGAATACTGCTTAGTAGGGGGTAATTTGAATTGATCTCGTGTTGCGTCGCCTGCTGGTGTAGACGGAATCACAAAATAAATTTGTTGCATCTATAATTTTTTGTTTCAGTTTAATAATTTTATTGTTTAGATTGGTCAATGATAGTGCAATCAATTTCAAAAGTGAATGTTTTGCTAAATGTCTAGAATTCCGTAGCGATATGCATTTCATTTCCATGTTCTATACGTTGTTACCAGTAATTTATAAAATCCGACATTCTATAGCAACGGTTCGCAATCTCTTAGGTTGTGCGGACCACCTATTTTGTAAGAAAAACTTTGCGACTCACTAAATAATACAATACGTGCGTACATCAGTAATTAGTAAAATTTTAGAATTAAAGGATTAAAAAATAGTTCTTTTTATAAATTGTAATGCAATGAATGCAGTTTTGGTAATAACTGGATATTTTTGCCAAACATTTATCCAAAACGAGATCAATGGTGTCGATAATTCAATTAACGAGTCTTCACTTGAAGATATTTTCTATATTTTAGTTAATCTTCTTGAAACAGAATTCACTCGTTAAACCGTCGAAGAATAGAATAGAATAATTGGATTGTTACTAATCATCGAGTGACTCGATTATTCCTATCTCTACCCTTGAAGCTCCTGTAATATTTATCTTGGATTATTAGACTCTTGATTAGCTTCCACGGGCCAGTACCACACTACTCGCGACCCACAGGAGGGTCGCCGGCCTATAGGTTGGGAACCGTTGTTTTATAGAACACATAGGCATTTTAAATCATGCCGAAAACGGGTCGATTTAGAAATCGGTTTATCGGACTTTTTTGTTTTTTATATTTTAAAATGCACAATGCTTTTTTTTTTTTCTGAAAGGATTTTAAGTTATGAAAATGATTTAAATTTTTTTATAAATTTCACATTATTACCGACTGGAAGGATAAAATATAACATACGTATTGCAACTAAAAATTCCATGCTGAATTTTTTTAAAGGTTCGGTTTGCGAAGATTTTAATTTTACGTTTCTTTATAGTTTAAAATGTCGCTATAATGAAAATTGGCAAAAAAAAAAAAAAAAAAAACATCGACTTTAAATTAACCAAAAAATTCAGTTATTCTAATTTCCCAGCATTTCCCGATGATCGGGATTTACTGCAAGAATAATATGTTGAGAAGAAATATTTTATGAAAAATAAAAGTGGTGCTCATTACCTGCCTTTAAAATAGGCTATATGAATGAAAAAAGGGTATATAATATATACACTAACTTAGAAGCGTTGCGAAAATTGCCAAAATCATTAAGATCACATACTGATCACAATGTGATATCGCCGCGACAAGACTTTCGTTGCGAAAATCACATTTCATTCTAAAATTATTTTGGGATATCACTGGATGTCGCTGCGATATCACAAAGTAACATCGCAACTTCGTCACATTGTGATGTCGCAGCGATATCACATGGAAGTCGAAAGTGACGTGAACTTTTGCGACATCGCTGCGATATCCCATGCAAGTCACATTGTGACCGTGATCTTTGCGACGAAAAACTTCGTTGCAGTGACGTAACTGTGACAAAGATGGTTAGTAGGGTATATATATTATATTATATTATAATATATTATAATATTATATATATATATATATATATTATATTATATTATAATATATTATAATATTATATATATATATATATATATATATATATATATATATATATATATATTATATTATATTATAATATATTATAATATTATATATATATATATATATATATATATTATATTATATTATAATATATTATAATATTATATATATATATATATATATATTATATTATATTATAATATATTATAATATTATATATATATATATATATATATATATATATATATATATATATATATATACCCTACTAACCATCTTTGTCACAGTTACGTCACTGCAACGAAGTTTTTCGTCGCAAAGATCACGGTCACAATGTGACTTGCATGGGATATCGCAGCGATGTCGCAAAAGTTCAAGTCACTTTCGACTTCCATGTGATATCGCTGCGACATCACACTGTGACGAAGTTGCGATGTTACTTTGTGATATCGCAGCGACATCCAGTGATATCCCAAAATAATTTTAGAATGAAATGCGATTTTCGCAACGAAAGTCTTGTCGCGGCGATATCACATTGTGATCAGTATGTGATCTTAATGATTTTGGCGACATCTGTGTGATTTAGGCAATTTTCGCAACGTTTCTAAGTTAGTGTATATATTATATACCCTTTTTTTCATTCATATAGCCTATTTTAAAGGCAGGTAATGAGCACCACTTTTATTTTTCATAAAATATTTCTTCTCAACATATTATTCTTGCAGTAAATCCCGATCATCAGGAAATGCTGGGAAATTAGAATAACTGAATTTTTTGTTTAATTTAAAGTCGACGTTGTTTTTTTTTGCCAATTTTCATTATAGCGACATTTTAAACTATAAAGAAACGTAAAATTAAAATCTTCGCAAACCGAACCTTTAAAAAAATTCATCATGGAATTTTTAGTTGCAAATCGTATGTTATATTTTATCCTTCCAGTCGGTAATGTGAAATTTATAAAAAAATTTAAATCATTTTCATAACTTAAAATCCTTTCAGAAAAAAAAAAGCATTGAGCATTTTAAAATATAAAAAACAAAAAAGTCCGATAAAGCGATTTCTAAATCGACCCGTTTTCGGCATGATTTAAAATGTCTATGTGTTCTATAAAACAGCGGTTCCCAACCTATTGTGGGCCGCGAGTAGTGTGGTACTGGCCCGTGGAAGCTAATCAAGAGTCTAATAATCCAAGATAAATATTACGGAAGCTTCAAGGGTAGAGAAAGGAATAATCGAGTCACTCGATGATTAGTAACAATCCAATTATTCGATTCTATTCTTCGACGGTTTAACGAGTGAATTCTGTTTCAAGAAGATTAACTAAAATATAGAAAATATCTTCAAGTGAAGACTCGTTAATTGAATTATCGACACCATTGATCTCGTTTTGGATAAATGTTTGGCAAAAATATCCAGTTATTACCAAAACTGCATTAATTGCATTACAATTTATAAAAAGAACTATTTTTTAATCCTTTAATTCTAAAATTTTACTAATTACTGATGTACGCACGTATTGTATTATTTAATGAGTCGCAAAGTTTTTTTTACAAAATAGGTGGTCCGCACAACTTAAGAGATTGCGAACCGTTGCTATAGAATGTTGGATTTTATAAATTACTGGTAACAACGTATAGAACATGGAAATGAAATGCATATCGCTACGGAATTCTAGACATTTAGCAAAACATTCACTTTTGAAATTGATTGCACTATCATTGACCAATCTAAACAATAAAATTATTAAACTGAAACAAAAAATTATAGATGCGACAAATTTATTTTGAGATTCCGTCTACACCAGCAGGCGACGCAACACGAGATCAATTCAAATTACCCCCTACCATGCAGTATTCGTTTACAGCCCGCGGTTTCTTACCATCTTTATTTACCCTCGGGGTGATGAATGGTTATAAGGGGTCACTTTAACTCGGATATCCCTTTAGGTCAGTTTAGTATCTGGTCTCCAGCCCACTCGCTCCCTACTTTCTTTGTCTCGCTTGCAAAATTCGAGGAACGGAACAAAGAACTAAGGGAGAGTAATGTTGTACACCTGTTCAGTTTACTGGTCGCGTCTTCGAAGGGGAAGAGGGGGGGGGGGGAGTGAAAAGCGCAGTTGCCTTTCTCTTGCTTCGATCTCGACTGAATCTGATTTTCTATTTTCTTACATGATTTATTGGATTCGACTTTTTTCCTTTCCATTTTTATCTATTAATTGGACTGACTTTCCAAATAATATTGAAAATTCTTCTTTGATATTCTGTGGTTATTGGCTAACGCTTGTCATTTAAAATTTAACGAAATGAATAATAAATAACTGCAAATAATGATTTATTTTCAATTTGAATTTGTTCTATAAAGGAAACGGGGGGGGGGGGGTACAAATAGAAGAAATGCAACCCAACTGGTTAGTTGTTTTATATGCTCAACGACCTATTTTTATGCACAATGACGGCTAATTAGGCCGGGACCTACAGCTTAACGTGGATTACGAACCACAACGAACATCCATGCTTAACCCAGGATTCGAACACGGCACCTTTTGGCATGCGTGACCAGAGAACAAACCACACAGCCATCAGATAGGCACCAACCAATTTGGAAATGATGTTGAAAATGGTAGATAAATATAAAAATAATACAACTTTAACCGCACGATTATTATTTCTAAAAAGAGTTAATTAACTTAGGAGAACAATGAAAAATACATATTGATATTTAAAATACTTTAACTGGATTTTGAAGCGAACATTATTTCCTTTTATTATTTCAGTAACGAGTTAAGTTTAACTCGATGACTTACGACTCAGAAAAACGACTTCCAGGATGTTCCACGTTTTGGAACATCCTGATTTCAAAAATGTGATATAAAAAAAAATTTGGTCTGTTTGTTTATGGTCAGCATAACTCCCGAACAAATTGTCCGACGATGTTCAAATTTGATGTGAGGATTGGTAGGGGCCAAGGGACCTACCATTAAGGTTTTCTTCAAATCCGGCATGCGCATAAGGTAGTTTTCAGGTTTTTCAATGATTTCTAAAAAACGGCTCTTACGATTTTAATCAAAATCACTGTGGTGATGCCTCTTAAGGTGTTCTAAACATCCCCACCTCCAAAATTCACGTAAAAATGCTTATATGGCATAAAAAGTTGAAGGAAGGGAAAAAAAGGGGGGGAAAATTCAACACAGAGTTCTCCATCAACGATCGTTTTTCTCATCTCCTCAGTTTCTCTTAAAAGAAAGAATAATATAAGAATTATCGAAAAGTATATCATCGAAAACACTATTTTGGCAAAGGTTTTTTTTTTTTTTTTTTTTAACGACTCATATAAGATTTATTGCCAATCTGGCCATTTTTTCTAAGCGAATGAAGAAAATATAAAACACAAATACATGTTAGTATTATAGTGTAATTAAAAGTTGTGCGATGCTCCACGCCCCTGTTTCCCGGTTGCTGTGGAAGATGTAATTTCGATTATAAAATTACGTTTCTTTATTTTAGACTATAATTATAATAAGAATAAGTAATAGATTTACATGGATTCCAGACAAACACATTACATTGTATTTCGAAAACTAATATATATTTAATGCAATAAACGATACAATATATGTACATTTCTTCTGGATTTTAGAATTCTGTATTACTGACTGCCTGAATTATTACTTGAATTACTGACTTTTTTTAAAATATTCTGGATGTAACGGATACTGGAATTTCTATTACAAACCCCTTCCCCACTTCGTATGCAATTAAACAAGCCAGATTTATTTAAATAACATATTTAGATTTGAGCGTTTTCCGGACATATGATGCTAATGAAAACTGAACGCAAAATTTACTTGAATATGAGAAACATTATTTGCAAACATGTATATTCATTTGGATATAGAATATTTGCTACTTGAGGAAATTTACATCAACTAAAATCCATCATAAGTCAGCTTAAATTTTAACAAATACTTCCATGATTTGTTGTCAGCAAATGAATGACAAGATCAGTTCAAGCAAATGAATTTAGTTTAAGAAATGAAATGTATTATTGTACCATTTTTTTAATGCATAACTCGAGAAATGCATTTTTCAAAATGAGTGGCAGATTTCTTTTTTTTAATTTGGCTTATTTCAATTTTGATCACTCGATAATCTCACTAAAGAATTATCTCTGCTTTTTCAATCTTTGAACTTTAATTTCAGATTTCGAGAAACGAACTTTATTTTACATAATATTAATTTTTCCAAAATGGTATGTGTTAACTATTAAGAACAGTGTTCTCCACTACGCTGCCCGTAGTAGAAAGTCTGACAAATAGTATTTTTTTTTCTCTTGAGAGCCTGAGAGAAATTGATATTGACTTACAATTGATATCTCACAACTGATGATATCGACAAAATCAGCAGAATATAAGAAGGTATAATTTAAATATATTTATTCAATGTTATGCCAAATCACATGAAGACACACAAGCAAGGTTTTAATAAAAGATTCACTTATATTTTAGATTTTAATTTAAGATAGTATAACGAAAATATTTTTTTAATTATTAAAAAAAAATCAAATATCAATTACTTTTATAACAACGTGCAAAAAATAAAACTTTTTATAACAATTTTGAATAAAAAATCGTGGCGAAAGTAGCACTTTTTCGCACTAGTGTGAAAAAATACTCTCTCGTACGCCTAGTGCTCAAATATTATATAGGTTTGGGTATAGAAAAATATATTTTCAGAAGAAATTCATTGACTGGAGTTGCCAGCATTAACAAATATATGTATTAAAAATATTTTTTGCTCGTAATTATAAAAAATAGTGTATGCAACACGTGGGAATATACTTTTTCAAACTCTTTAAATTATTTGACTTGCGCTAACGCACTCGTTAAATAAGCATTTTACCTCGATTGAAAAAGTATTATATTCCCAAGTATAGTTGCATAAATAACTATTTTTCGAGATAGTAAAAAGTTCATTATTTTTTCCATTTTTCAAAAATATTTTTATTGTTGGATCTATTCTATACCAATAATTACATTTGTGATTTTGAACATACACAGTAAAAGTAATATGTATTGGCATATTCGGTAAAAATCTGCGGTCCACAAAAAACTTCAACTCATACCGCTCGTCTCTAAAAGTTAGAGGTGAATGCTGCTCTACAGTATTTAAAAGAATATCGTGCTGTATTCAGAAAATAAATTCATTGTGTGAGCTTATGTTCTACTTGCAAATTTCCGAAATTATATATTTACGTTTAATAATGAACGTGAATGCATTCCATTGAAACGAGTTTTACAATTTGTTATATAACTCAGCCTTTCAATAAAGAAAATATACAACACATAATTGAAAAAAAGAAAGAAAAAAAGAAATGGAATGCGCGTAAAATCGGATATTTGTAAATTAATTAAGAAGTAAAATTTTTCATTCCATGATAAAAGAAAATCTTTAGAAGCATCTGGTAATTCCAATGTATTCAAAACATCTAATGAAAAATACAGCTTTAAAACATATTCGAATTTTAAACCAATCAAAAACGTTTATTTTATTAATTTGTCTTCCAAGCAACTATATATGACGTCAGAATATAAATTATCTTACTTTTAAATAAATGTAATGGCAATATTCTGGTTCACTACACAAACACATTGCGTTGAATGTTATGAATTTTCGAATTGGGTAAGTTAATTTATACTTATTTATTATTATTATTTAACTTCAAATTGCTATTATAATAACTTTTTATAAATTGTTTTTAGAGAATTAAATTTTTGTTGAAAGCAATACATGAGACGAGTGTTAAAAAAGTATTTTCTTGCACGCCTCGTGCTCAAATATTATACAGTCTTGACATTGCATTGAAATGACACATTTTTAGAAGAAATTCATTTACTGGAGTTGCCAACATTAATAAATATACGGATTGGAAATATTTCTTGCGCGTAATTATAAAATATATTGTATGCAACACGTGGGAAAATACTTTTTCTAACTCGGTAAATTATTTGACGTGAGCAATCACACTCGTCAATAAGCGTCAATTAAACTTATTTATTCAAATTGTAATTAAAATAATATAACAAGCATCATTATCCTGGTTTGCTGTTATTGTATTCCTTATTTGCCAGGACAATATTGAAACTTGCATAACTAGAAGCTGAAACATTCTGTTTATGTTATATTTTCTTTTAAATGGTCAATTACTGGTAGGTTCACCTTATAATATTGTTAGAATATATTACCCCTCGAAAAAATTTAATAATATTTTATATGCAAACCCAACATATGTACTAATTTTATGTAAGTTATGTGTAAAAACTGAAATAAAATTATTCAAGGTCAAATAAAGTAATTATATATACAAATTTATGATTAAGATTTTTGACAGGAAACTCTAGTAACATGAATATTAATATTATTGTAAAGTACATTCCTGAGAATTGTTTTAACAATGATGTTTAATGGTTTTGCCTTTAAGTTGTCTTTTGAACACATAACTTCTATTCGAAGCCATCGTCAAATGTTATTAACACAATTTTAAAAATAAATTTAGTTGAAAGAAGGTTGTAGTTGCTGAATCGTGATTCAAATTAAAGCAGTGTTTATCATCGAAAAGGTAAACATTGACGAAGGAAATATTCACGGGCCAATTGTGATTTACCAAGTAAGTGACGCCAGGAAATAGCTAGGTCAAAGCCATATGATTTGTTCAAACACTTGGGCAATTCCATGATAACGGACTAACATTCTAGTGTTATTTTAACACAAATACAAACCCACTAAGGAAAGATTTTTAATTTTGACTGAAAATGGCACTTATATAAATATTTAAAGGGTACATGATTCTTATTCTGGGTATTAGAATTTGTTGCCATTTAATTAGAGTGCACCATTTGGTTATAAAGTCAAGGTAACGGACTAACTGAAAAACAACATAGTTCTTTTGTTCATTCAAAAATTTTAAAAGTTTGTGAATTATATAATGTAAAATAAATAAATGATGTATAGAATGAAAGAGTAAGTGGTAATGGACAAACAAAATCATAGTAATGGACTAACATACAGTAGGTAAAAAAAAAAATCTCCGTACAGAAGTCAAAGTTGCAAATAAATTAGCATAATTTCTATAATCTTTTGCTTCATATCACCAGTAACTACTGAAATATGTTTCATTTGATTCTTTAAAATAATTTTATAGTAAATACCTGTTTTTACAAAATGCAGCAAGTATTTAAATTGAAATATTTAGGAAATGTTGCTAACTGCCATACAAAAAATGTTTCAGTATGCAATATGAAAATTAATTCTGAAGTCTTCCACAACAGATTTTCAGTAAATTTTAAAAATATGAAGTGTACGCAAGTGCCTTGAAGACATGATAGCAGCAATTGTTTAATTTTACCTCGTAGCTGATCGTCTTAAAATGGAGTTTCGAAACCTAGTTGTCAGTTGGCGATTCAGTTATGAAATTATGGATTATCTATGAAAAAAATTGGGGAAATCTTTTATATATTGAAGCCTATAGTACAATATATTATTAAAAGACACCATGAGCTTCAAACTTTTGAGGATAGAGATCGATCCGGAAGATCTTCAAAGCTAAAAAGCTTGCTTAAAAGAAATATCCTATAATAAGGTTCAAGATAATCCGCAAATAAGTTCACCTCAAGTCACACATGGCTTAAAAATTGATAAAAAAAACATTGAAAAGAATTCTCAAGAGACAATTTTTGTGCATTTGTTACAAGATTTTGTGTTTAAATTTCAAGATACACTTACCGATCCCTACTTCCTTCTACAAAATATACATTGCTGACAACAGCAGCCCTTATACACCACCACACCATAATGCCTCCTCCACTGTGTTTGACAGTTCCACATAAATTCTAAATTAACATTTGTTGATTTGGTTTTATCCAGACCATAACTCGATTATCTGACCCTTGGATATTAAATTTTAATTCATCATTAAAAAGAACTGATTCACAGAAAGATAACTGATAACTTGCATGCTTTTTTGCAAACTCAAGGCGCTTTTTTCTGTTACAGGTACTTATTTAAGGATTCTTACGGGCTGCAAGTTCATTCAGACCCGCTATTTTAATAATATTTCTCACCGTTTGAGATGTCCCTTCAATATTTTTATAAATTTTTAACCCATGTGCGACTTAAGCAATATCTCCAAAGTATTTCAATTTAAATACTTGCTGCGTTTTGTAAAAACCGACATTTATTTTAAACTTATTTTAAAGAACCAAATTAAACATAATTTCAATAGTTTGAAGATATGAAGCAAAGGAGTAGAAATTATGCTAATTTATTTGTAACTGTGGCTTCCGTACTGAGACTTTTTTTGCCCACGGTATGTGTCTGCAATCAAATAAATCTGGTGACCAAGCACAGAACATAAACTTAAGCATTTAAATATTTATGAAAAATAAACTAAAATTAAGATAATAAACAAAATACTATATGCAGTTACAAATTTCAAACTTTTGATTCTATGTGTTAAAAATCATGCTGTAATACACAGTTGAGAGGTGTGGCTGGATAATAAAAGTTTAAGCCTCTTAAAACTGATTTTTAGATGGCTTAGTTTGGTAGATGAATGAGAATTTGTCTTCATTAAGACTAACGTTAAGTGCTCGGCCAATAAACTAGTTATTCTTTCCAATATGCAGCATACCACTTTCCTGAGGTAATATTCATCATGTGACTATCACTTTATTTTTTACTTGTTGTACAATATCACTCTCCATTTTCTTTGATGTATAGACAACTTTACCTTGAAGCTTGGCGTCCACTATCGCTGAGCAGAGCGGAGTGGACTAGAGCCAATTACAAGGCTGCCAACGTCGATTGTAGCACAAGCCTTGTGCTACAATGGACGTTGACAGTCTTGTAATTGGCTCAAATTTAATCAGCTCTGCTCAGCAATAGTGGACGCCAAGCTTTAGGGTAATTAGAAGTCACTGAGCAGTTTATGGTTAATGAAGAAACTGATCCGACACAATGCACTCTCCGTGTTAGTGGAATTGGTTGTGCATCACACCAGATCTTATCCAATTCCTCAAGGCATTTTCTACCTTTTGTTTGTAAAAAATATTACATTGACTTTTGTATTTTTTGGCAAATTCCGCCGATATAATAAATTTAGCAAAGGTATTTGCATCCGTAACAACACCATAATTCATAAACTATATTTTTTAGAGTACCTTCCCGCGAGAGGCCACAAAAAAATGACAGTTTATACGTTGCCCTGCTCCATCAGGAAATTTATTGATGAAAATTTTTTTATGCTTTCTTGGTATGTCTCCTCAATTAATAGGAAGTTACAAAAATGCTCTGCGATTTATCATGAAGGATAGAATAAAACACAATAGCATAGCAAAATACCTTTTCTAAGTAGCATATACAAGCTGTATATAATATAACCTGGTTTTGTTCCCAGTGGGTACTTTAGACCTCATCTTGTTGAATTATAGAAAACTTATTGCTAAAATCAATTTTTGATTAGTAACTTTTTGCAACATATTGAAATAGCTTGTTTTTTTGTTTTTTTACGTTGTGATGCCATAAAAAATATGGTAATTGTTTTTGAGGTTGTACATTATTATGTCTTGTGTGCATAAACAAGGCATAATTTTACCTCTTCTTCTGTTATCCGATAAGCGTACTGCAGCTTAGTCAAGACATCATCTCTAGTTTAATTCAAACATATATCTTATTTCCTTTTTGAATTTATCTTAGCAATCATCCTATTTTAGTAAGAGTGCCTTGCTGGTTATCCGAGCTACATGTGAAGCTGTAATGACCGAAGATGAAAATTCACTATTCAAAATGTTTCATCTCGTGTTAATGATCATCAATTCAAAGTGTATGACTTTTTCTAAGCTTTAGGATCAGACATACTTAAGTGTAATATTACTCTTAAGTAAGGTTATTTGTAAAGCCTGAGATATAAAATATCTATAGTTTTGTGTTTAATAGCATTCTTTCCTGGTTTCATACGGCTGTTATGACGCTGGTACAACATTTTATCATATAAATGATCTGATATCCAAAAAGTCAGTCAACTAATTTTTACTATTTTGTAGTCAATAGGTCCTTGCCATATTTGAAAGAAAGTTTCTCAAAAGCACCTTTGGGGAGAATTTAGTTGATGGTTCATGGAGAAGACAAACCAACACTGATCTGACATGGAACAAGAGCCTGCTAAACCAGATGGGTGAAGCAAGACTTTCCTGGTCAATGACGTAGAGCTGAAGACGATTATGTTAGTCAACAGGTAAATTACTCTTTTGATAGCAAAACTAGTTTTCTGGCTAAAAATTTTTTTAATGAAAAATGCCATTATTGTTCATGTAGTTTTACTCATTTTATAATTTTTGCGCAGCAAAAGTGTGCATAAAAATTGCTTATGGTTCAAATATATTTGAGCCATAAGCTTCAATTTCATTGACTATCCATGCACAATATTAATTTTTAACTAAAAATATGTCAATTTAAATTCTTTATAGTTTTGAAATTACTATATATGTATTTATATATGTGTATATGTATATATTATATATGTGTGTATGTATATATATATGTGTATGTATATATATGCATATAGATATATGTGTATATATATACACATAGGTGTCAACTTTTCAAAAAACATGGGGGGGGGGGGCGAGTTTTGACGGAAGATGAAATTTTTCGAAAAATTATCGAAATCTATTAATTTTTCGAAAATCTAGGTATGACACAACTTCTCATATAATACCAACAATAAACAGTTATTATAATTTATTTGGAGAATGGAGGGAAAAAAAGGAGATAGTGTTACAAAAATCAGGGTAGGCAGCCTCCCTAGAATTTAAAAGTGGGGAGGCCAGCCCCCCCCCCCCCCCCTGCTCCCCGTACTTTACGCCTATGTATATACATAACAAAAGGAAAAAATGAAATTACAAATGTAAAATCAAAAACATCAAAGCTATAGAAATACAACAAATTACCAGTACATATGCTAATAGGTTAAAAAGATGCCCCATGATACAATTCCAAATTTCTGCTGTTTTTCATTTTATTTTGTTTGTATGTATGTATATATATATATATATATATATATATATATATATAATATATATATATATATATATATATATATATATATATATATATATATATATATATATACCTCAAAATATTTACGTAATCCATGAAGCAAGAATTCATGGTGAAGTATGGCTGCTGTCAACATTTTGCAATACTAATTGAACATAACAGCATTAATTTCTTTCAAATTTCAAGAAATTGTAGTCTTCAGATATATCTTCTATGAAATGTAATTGATTTAGAAGAAATACAATAATGCCACTAAGGAAAAAGTTAAGCCTGAGGATGTTTTTTTTTTTTTTTAGCTTTTGAATTCTCTAATTGACCATATATGTTATGCGTGTGTTATTGTCTATGTATGAAAGTGAAATTAGTTTTTCTATATAAAGACTGGAGTACTTACTTTAAGCAAAGTTTGAAACAACATATCATAGAGGTTAAATTGTGAAATAATTAGTTATAACAGTTGTCTAGTTATTCTGTGATATAACTAGTTTTTGTATAAAATTCCTAATGATAGACAATTAGATAGTAAAATAAAAGCACGCTATAATTTTTTATTTTATCTTTTGTTGCAAAACTCTAAAAGTAACAAAAGGTATAGCAGGCATCTTCTTCGAACAGTCGTTTGAACCCCCTCAAATTACCTTATTATTTTAAAATCACTTACTGTTGCCAAATTTATTGCTTTTAATAATAGTGTTCTC